>RCUC01160869.1:0-35462 GCA_003697995.1 Taxidea taxus jeffersonii
TTTTTTTTTTACGAGATTGTGCTGACAAGCCAGTGTGAAGAACCTATGCTTTTGAGACTTGTTTCTTGTTTCAAATAAGTGCAGTAAAATTTTGATGAAATAGAAGCCATATGTTAAAACATTTTTGTTCTTATTGGCAAAGTAACCTAATCAAAATATTTCAATTTCTAACACTCTACCTAATGGACATTGTACTCAGAATCAGTCTCATTTACACTTGTGTGGCACCCACAGACCTGATCATGTCCATATAGGCTGATCCAGACTGAGAGAGCACACACCATGATGCATAAATTTGTCAAAAATTTGGCTATTTTTTAACAAGGTCAGCACCCAGAATACCAGAATGAAGTTAATAACACACACCTGAGACTTTATTGACTTTGCAGGGGCGGAGATAAATGTCTTAGAATACTTTTCCAGGCTACAAAATTGTTGCTTTCTTTCCAAAGTGCTGGGGGAAAAAGTGTTGTAATAATAATGTACCATTTTCAACTTGTCAAAGGCCTTCATATATTTGGGGAAGAGAAAAAAAATTACTCTTTCCTTTGAACAATGGTTTTAATTAGAAAGAAAAGAAAAAAGACCACCAGAAATAATATCTTTAGTATAGTATATTTATAGGAATGCATAACTTGTGAGATGTACATTTTGAAGTTTCATCCATAACTTATAACATTTACTGTAGTAATAACAAGACAGCAGGTCATCACTTTACAACATTACACATGAGTGATTTTGACTTACAAATAAAATATTTACAACCTACCTTTACAAAACGACATTGTGTGCATACAAAATGAACTGCAGAAAAATTTAAAAATAATAAGACAACCAAAAACCCAGAAGATACACTTAAGGCAGACCAGCAAGACACTGAAATAATTAAGGCTGTGGAATTCTTCTGCACCTTGAAAATATAGAGCTATTTATCAATACTGTGGAGTGATTTTAAATCAATTGTTACAAGCCTGATGGAAGTATGTACTTATATGTATATGTGTAATGGTCCCTATGGGGAAACCTATCCACTTATGGATTAAGGCCCTTTATCTGAGGCCAGAGAAGCCCCCTCCAAACTCTCAAAAGACTTGGTGGGGGGGGTCACTCAAAACCAAGAGGTGCTAATGCAGTTTGTGAACAAACAATAATTCAAGTATAAAGAGACACCTGACCCTAGGTAAACAGCCTCACGATAGTCCCATTATGTCTCAGGCTTTGTTCATTTGGCTTTGTGGACTTCATAGGACAGCAAACAATTCCCAGTTGAGTAGGCTCCAACTCCACCCATCAGCCCTAATGGTTTTGAATGGCCCTAAATGGTTTTCCAGTAGAAAAACTGACCAACCTGGGCTGTCTTCAACTGGATAGATTTCTGCATGTGAGCAAGAACATATACATACATATTATACACTATGTACAGATGTACATATATCCATATTTTCCAACAGTTTGCACTTTGATCACTGCCGTTCTCTGACTAGGATCTCATCCTGACGGGTCTGTTTACTTTTTCAGTCTTCACATTTGTCCTAACTACTGGTGTTACTCACCTTCCCCATAGAGCAGGCTGGAGTTTGGCAGAAACAGAAGTAAAAGCACCAGGGTCAAAAAAATCAGACACAGAGATGATGGATATGGCTTAAGTTAGTAAGAGAAGACATATGTTTTGCTAACTTCAAATTCATAACCACGGTCTCTGAGATCATGGTAAGAGTCCCCATAATCCTCCAGGATGTGGATTCATTTCTTGATAGAAGTTAGGCATTGATGAGACTCTTCTTAATGCTCGCTCTCCCTGGGCTAGCAAATTGGCTTAAGTTGGGACGCCAGGAATTTTATTTGCACTTTTCCCCCACCACTCTCCCTTTTCTCAACTATCCTCACCCTTTGAAATAACAGCTATCTGAAGAAACAGTTGATCTTGATCATGTGAATAAAGCGAAACCCGGCTGTATTTTAGAATCTCCCAGCAAACAGGCTGACAAGAAAACACAGTAGCCTATGAGTATTTCAGGCTTTCATGAGTATTAATTTCAAGAATGTCCCTTGAAGATGAAAATTTGCCCTAGAATAATTGCTTTTTCCTCTCCTATAACTTCTACAAACATGGAAAATGCAGAAATGCTTTTCTTTGAAAATATGGCCTATGGTATTTCTGTGTTCTATTTCTATATGGATTTCTCACATGAATAATATTTCCTATTAAAACTGTCTAGTGCTATAGACAAATTTCAGCTCTTTTTAACCCTCTAGGAATAATGAAACAACTGAGAGCCTTACGATTTTTAGAAAATAAATATTAACAGTAGCTTTCCTTTTCTTAGTGGAGTATATATAAACCTTGTCTTTTCTAAATCCACCCCAGATTTAATTATTAATTTCCAAATGATCCCTAGACTTTAAGTAGTAAATAGAAGAGCCATAATGCAAATAAATTCATTGGAAGCCCACATACTACGTTAGCCTAACCCAGACTCCACAGAGATGCTACACAGGAGAAAAAGGAGTAAAGCCCACATTCCTCAAAACTGAACAAGGAAGTGGTGAGTTGGCACTTTTGCCTTACGACAGAGACCCCTTAGGTCTGTAGTATTTCCTCCTCTATCAAAGTTGTGGGACAAAGTTTTAGTTAATATGCAGAGATAACCACCATCTAATTTATAATGGCTTTGCTTCCTCATGTTCTCACAAGTTTAATTTCCCTGCTCTTTTACGTAGGCAAGCAAACAAGGAATGCCTAACTCTTGGGCATTAAATCTTGGATAGTATGGGAAAGCAAATATGCTACCCCTGAAACATCTAATTATCCTAAAAAAAAAGATCCAAGGTTTTCCCTCCAAAATTCAGCAGTTCAAGTCATTTCTGCGCCTGTGCATATAATTTGTCTCTTATAATGGATGCCGGTGAGATTCTGAAGAAATGAGACCAAACAGTATTTTATTCTCATTTCTGCCCTTCCAGTGAGGAAAGTGGCTGTTTGAGTTCTTCTCTGTCAATTTTTCCAGAGCATAAAGCTTGAGAAGAGAGAGCAGCAGTTGCTTCGCAGGGCATCCTACTCTGGCTCTGCCATCAGAAATACCGAGAAAACAGCTTATTCCCGTAAGACCATCAGCTCTCCTAACCTTTGTCTGTAGACAAGCTTTCCAATGACTGAAATTACAGGCTAAGACCAAATAACATTTAGACAAAGAGCACCTGGTACTTCCAATTAAAATCAATTTACAGAATTTAATCTCATGAGTTTGCAAATGGTATCCTAAAATATGATATTGAAAACCCGGAATGTTCAAAGTTATTGTTAATAAAATTCTCAGCACTGGCAGTGTGTAGCACTTTAAGAAAAATCAAAGTATTCTCTAGACATCCCAACTATGCTATTTTTGCAACATTCCTATGAGATTAAAGTCCCTCCTCCTCCCCCACCTTCCCATTTTAACAATGGGGACATTTGGGACAGAAAAAAACAAAGACTTTCTGTAAGAAAGGACGAATCAGGAATAGCTGAGGTTGAAACTCAAGAATTCCTGGCCTCACCCTATATCCAGATGTTTTCATTTAAAAGATATTTTAACATAAAAAAATGCTGCAGTATCAGTCAATCTAAATACAATGAACTTCTTTATCTCCCAACCTCCCCTCTGAAAGGCACTACTATTTATAAAGGCTTTGTGAACAACAAAGTGGTGAAGCCAGCTTTTCCTCTGCTCCCTCTACTCCCCCAAGAGTGTTTATGGCTGTGAGAGTCCAGAAGGACATCCTCCAACATTACAATTTTTTTTTTCTTAAAAATTTTCCCAACATTCAACTGTACGTGGATATAAATCTATTTAATTTGAAACAAATGTAAAAGATGCAGTAAATCATTACATGTTTAGAAAATTATTATGAGTTGTCCCTGATCTTTTCCTTCTTTCTGCATCCCACCCTGACAAAACAAAACAAACCCCAAAACTCTATGCAAAGAATATAAGCCAGGCAAGAAACTTATGACTTTAACCAACATTAATTTTTCCCATTTCAACTGGAAGTTCACACTAATTCCTAGTTAGGTTTTGATTTCAAGAATGATGACAATATGGCAGAAGCAGACCATTTTCTCTTCTCCTCCTCTCTCTACCACAAAGTCATAAATATCTGCCAAAACAGGTACAAGAAACTGGTTTCTAATACTCCGTCCCTCGCTCCGGTTGCCCACAGAGCAACCCCAAGTATGTTTCCCAGCCCCACCTTCGGGGATTCCTTTTTCTTTCCAACTGGCTGTGGAGCATTCTCAAAGCAGGACTGCTATCTTAACTCCTGTTGGGGAAGGAGCAGGGGCTTTGGAGACAGGACACCTCTCTGTTAGTTTTCTTCAGTGACCAAGCTATATAAAATACATGCCCTTTTTCCTTGGGGCATCTATTAAATTAGTTCTACTGTAATGATTGTACTTTGGCTGCAGTTAACAGAATCATACTACTTTGCATGTCTATGTCTCACTTCTCCCGTCTCCTCACTTCCCCAACATGCGTACTTGGGGAGAGGGGAGATTCTGCACAACCCCACACCTGAGCTGTCCCAACTCTGATGGAGACGCTGATATAAAAGCTTTGGCTCTAACCATCTGTCAGCTGCCTTCCCACAACATGGTTTTGTGAATGTTCTCCTGTGTCCTCTGTGCACCACTGTCCAAGGCCCTAATCTTCTCCAGCAGAAACTCAGCCCACCTCTTCCATGGTCATAACAACTTAAAAAGACTCAGCAGGGAGTTCTTTAGTCATTGCGCACAGTGAACGAAACAGACCTTGCCAAGCCACACTCCATGGGTGTTTGGAATCCTCAGCACCTGCCCTCTGTCCCATGACCAGCCCTAGGGACCAGGCGTTCTTCTTTTAGGCTAGAGCTCACAATGAACACATGTTTACTAAAAAGTTTTTTTTTTAGTAAATATGTTTAAAATTTTAAAATATATCAGATAGCATTTGTATATACATGTAGATCTAAATGGAGATTAGGAGGGTTAGTCAGGGGTGGGCTCTGAGGGGTGGGTGCCTTGGTGACCCAGGGCCATCCAAAACTAGGAACCAAATACAGGTGAAATCAGTTTCCACGTATTTGATTAATCCTAAAAATACGAAGTGCTACCTAGTCTTATTGCTTGTACTTCTTACTAATTGATTAATCTATAGTCTCGGATGGGATGAGGTGGAGGGTGGATGAGGAAGGTGACTCTGAAACCGACAGAAAAGAAAGACGGGTACTTTTAAGTTTACGCTTCCACTGTGGGAATAAATGTTTTTATATATTAAAGTTCAGGCTTAATGTCTACTATCCTTTTCGTTTACATAGACGTGTAATTCTATGTATCCCTCATAAACTCTCTGCTTGCACAATTTTCTCAACCCTATTACAGGAGAGAAGCGGCGCCATTAAACCTGATTTGAAGACAAACACTTGAGTTATGTTTTGAAAATAATTTTGCATAATAGCAATTTTCAAAACACATCCTAGAAAACAAAGGGTGGATCATAGACCGACAGGAAAAAAACAACAACAACAAAAAATTTCCCCCAGAAACCAAGAAAGAAAAACCACCACGAAATGCCCAGGCTGATTTGTTTGTTTGTTTTCTGCCAGCGTGGCGGGGGGAAAGGGCAGTTCATAATCACCTTGTGTGGAGAATACGCACCAGAAAGCAGCATTGGCCTCAAAGTGCAATTAGTCCTTTTGGTCCGGAGAAATATCAGCGACTGCATGGTGATAGGTGCGGCAATCACAGTTAAAACTCAATGCTCTATCCGAGTGATGTATCAGATTTTATTCCATGGCTTCAAAAAGGACTTGGGACCAGGCCTTTAAAGGCCTATATGGCTGCCTCCTTTTGGTAAGCACCCCCCAGCTTCCAGAAGGGGTTAGAAATAAAGCAAGCCAACTTTCTGAGGATTGCCTTCCACAGCTGTAGAAGAAGTCAGAAAGTGTTGTTACGTTGTTCATAGGAACCGTAGGAAAGTTTTCTATTTGCCCTTTTGTGTGAATCTGTTTTATTCATTACCTAGTTCAAACCGAGTGTCGACATAAAAATAGCCCCTCACCTCTTAACTGTATTTGGACTTCTTTCCTGGCAGGCTTTCCTGCCGGATAAACTCTGAGCTGCCAGTGAATTTGGGGGTATTCATATACAGAACCTGTGTTAATCAGATACTCGTGACTGAGAGAAAAAGCTTCTCATTCACAGATTGCAAAAGGGTAACATTGCTTTCTCTTAATGCATGGGTTCTGGTAAGAGATTTCTATACAAGATTTATAAAATGCTCTAAAAAACTTGTCATCTTATTGTGCTTAGTCAAAACAATGTGATGCTTCAGTAAATAAGGACTGTCTTAATCAGAGTGCTCAAAGTTACTTAGGATCGATGTCATATATACCTCTATATTATAAAACTCTGAAACCCGAATGGGATCTATTTTACTGTGTGTGTATGTGAATCCTATTAAGAAACTATATCGAAGTAATCTAAACCAGAAGAGTGGACATACGTGACATCTCTGTTAAATAGAACTTTCTTGCTTCCAATTTCAGCAGGGTTAGAAACCTTCTACGCTCACTACCGTGAGCTGCAGCTTTGCCCAGTTCACTGCCCGTTGTGGAACTCACTGTTAAAATTTCATAACGGCTCATATTCTTGGTATCCTTGCCCCTTCTCTTTAATGCTCTGGGTGACTCTTCGCGTCTTTCTGTCTTCTAAACGGCCTTCTGGAAAGCCCTTGGGTTGAAGATAATTTTGCCACTGCCCAGACCCTGAAAAGCCACGGACAAAGTTGAAGAGGTCCGTCTCTCAAGTCAGAGAACTGCATGGAGCAAACGAACAGAACTATTTACAGACATTCAGTCTTGCTTTGGTTCACACTGCACTTCCACGTGGAACCCCAAGGGCGAGGAGATGGCTACGTCCCTTGGTTGACCCGGTTGACGATGTAGCTCTTGACATTGGGCACAGGCCGCACGTCGTTCTGATGCTTGCGGCGTTCTATGAAGCACGCCAGGCGGGAGGTGTCCAGGGGGATCTTGGAGTAGCTGCCGTTATGGGGCTGCAGCCAGGGGTGCTGCAGGCATGTGGCTGCCGTGGGCCTCCTGCGAAAGTCTTCCTGCAGGATCACATTGATGAAGTCTCTGGCGGCATTGCTCACGCCGCAGAAGTATTCGTGCGGGAAGCTGAAGTCCACTCTGCACACATTGATACAGGTCTCCTCTTTGCTCTCGTCCAAGAAGGGGGACACCCCACTCAGCATGACGTATGTCAGAACCCCGATGCTCCAGATGTCTGTGCCCAGGGAGACAGGGATGCCTTGGATCACTTCTGGGGCTGCGAACTCGGGGTTCCCCAGCAGGTGGTGGATGTGGAAGTGACCCGAGATCTGGACGGCATCCTCCAGGTCAATGAGCTTCACCCGAGGCACTGGGATGCGTAGGTCAATGAGCAGGTTTTCAGGCTGAGGAGACCCAGGCGGGAGGGAGAAGAGAAAGCAAGTTGAGCTCTCTGTCTTGTCTACCAGTAGGACTCTGGTGGTTCAGATATGGTTCTGCTAGTCTTTGGGAAAGCCTATAGAGCACGAGAAATTGCCTGTGCAAAGTGCCTGGTGGCCTTCAAACTAGACTAAATTCTGAGTTAGGGTAGTGTTTCAGAGAAGCTGTCTAACATTAAAAATCATGTCTTCTCAATTATCCCTTATTTCTGCACCGACTCAAAAAAAAAAAAAAAAAGAGTGGGTTACTCATTTTGGAAAATAGGGGCTTCTCTTGGGCACCATAAAAAACTGACATTTGGGATGCCTGGGTGGCTCAGTTGGTTAAGCGGCTGCCTTTGGCTCAGGTCATGATCTCAGGGTCCTGGGACTGAGTCCTGTGTCAGGCTCCCTGCTCAGTGAGGAGCCTGCTTCTCTTTCTGCCTCTGCCTGCCACTCTGCCTGCTTGTACTCTCTCTCTCTCTGACAAATAAATAAATAAAATCTTAAAAAAGAAAAAAAAATCAAGACTTACTGAATTAAAAACAAAAACAAAAACAAAAACCTGACATTTGTTGGCTTCCTTCTAAAATGTTAGATGAGGTAGGAAGATCTTCCCTACCTTCCCTCACCCCAGATGTCATGGTGACTCTTGGTGTGTTCTCACTAATTCACAAAGAACACACTAGAATTGTGTGATGACCTAGTTCCTGTCTTAAAATTTGTCAGGATTCTAACCTAAGTACCTAAAATGAATCAGAGTGGACCTCCCTCAAGGGTAATGACTGACAGGCTGGACTTGGCCACTTCCCTGCAAGTGCAGCTCTTTCTTATTACCTTTATGTCCAAATGGGCCACCCTGCAGTTGTGGAGGTACTGAAGAGCTTCCATGATGTCCCGGATGTAGAAAGCGACTTTCTCTTCCATCAGCTCATCGTGATTCATAAGGTAGTCTAAGAGCCGGCCATCATCCATCCTGAAAGCAGGGAGGAATCGGCCAAGGAAATATGTTTGTAAAGAAATGGAAAAAATAACATATACCGATTGGTCAGAGCTCCAGAATCTCTCTTGCTCCTGCTTATAGATGAAGATCGATGTTCCCACACATGTGTATTTTAGTTAGAACCCAAAATTAATGTTCAGAACTAAAATTAACAAACTAATTTAAAAGTTACCATGTGATGTGCTCCATGGAAGAAACCTGGGTAACCCTAAGACACATTCTACGTTGTTTGACCCCTCTTTAAGAGATTAGTTGGCAAAACATAGAAAGTCTTTGGAGGGAGAGAGATAGGAGAGTGTGCTCTCTCTCAATATTTGGATAACTGTAACGTGGTGGCTCTACGCCTGTAAATATGTTTTGCAAATTGCTTTTATTTGTCAGTTTTTAGCTGGGGAAAATGGAAAGTGGGCAAAGTTTGTCCCCAGCATTCTTGACCCTTTTGGGATCCTTTGCCTTGTGAGCAATTTTCCAATCTTAAAAACCGTGACCAAGAACATGGTAGGGGGAGCCAGACAGATCCAGATTTGAGCCCTTATTCTGCCAGCTACAGGCGGGTGGTTTGGGACAAGTCACTTAAACCCTGCGTTGGTTTCTTCATCTTTAAACTGGGAGTAACAGCAATAAGACTGGCTTCACTCCGAGTGCTGTGCAAGAGTCAAGCGGTAAGCCTAATCAGTAGCAGCCTAAGTGCTCAGTAGTGTTTTCAGGTCCCCTGTACCCTCTTGAGCATCTGGAGTGACCAAATGTCAGACTGCTAGTCCAATGTGCACTGAGCTGTCAAAGGCACATCCCCCGGAAAGGCTTGAGCCAGAGTTAGAAACCACCTTTGAGCACAGCTGATCTCCCCCCACCCCAGCCAGGTTTCCATTCTCTTCTCTAGCGTGTTTCTTCCCGCTGATGTCTTCTCCTGCTTTCCCTGATAGGAATGAAGCCTAGGACCTGGCAGGGGGTGAGGCGGGAGAGATGAGCATGGAGTGGAGGGGGCCTGGGTTTGTGAGATGCTCCCCCCATGCTTCTTGCTGCGCTGCTCCAAGACCCGCAAGCCCTCGCACCAAGTTCACCCTCAGAGCTTTTGGGAAATGCAGATGCCTGAGCCCCACCCTAGCCTAGGCCATCAGGAACTCTGTAGGCTAGCAGAGAAAAGCTCTACCAGGGATTTGATGGCCACGAAAGGGGGGACCTCTGGTCACAGCATAACCAAGATTTAGCACAGAGTTTACCTTGGGCACTGTCTATCCACTCATCTTTCCTGAATTTCCAGTCCAACCAACACCTTCCTATGTTCCCACAGCAACCCTCTTCAAAACACATTTCTTTCTCAGCATTTACTATGTTCAGCTGAAATCATCACTTAGGGATCGGTCCTCCTTATCAGATTTTGAACTCTTCAAGGGCAAGAACCACTCCTTCTCCCCTTTGTTCCTTCCAGCCTGGCCCAGGTCCTACCAGCGGCAGGCACACAGGGTGTGCTCAGTAAATGTTTGCTAAGCTAACTCAATCCACTATATACCTCATTTAATCCCTGTAATGTCTCTGAGAAGTGGAAATAATTCTTCAGACTTCACAGATGAGGACCCCAGGCCTGGGAATCCAAAGACCCTGCCCCCAAATTCCAGAGCTGGAATGAGTGCCCAGGCTTTTCATTCCAAGAATGGCTTCCTGCCATTGCACTGAGGCAGTGTGGTAATCAGCACCTTCCCCCAGAACGATGCAAGCTGGCAAATCTGAGTTCTCCGTCCGCCATATTGCCTTGATACACGAGTGATAATACTTGTATAAGCACTTGATATTAGGTTCTGGAAAGCTCTCTATAAGTGTCTTTGTTACATCCAAAGTGACAATTGATCTACTACTACACAGCTATATAATGTATCACAAAAGAAGTACAAATATTAATGCAGTTGGTTTTATCTTCTCTTGTTTCTTTTCAACCAATTAAAAAATGTAGCCAAAGGGATGCCTGGGTGGCTCAGTTGGTTAAGCGGCTGCCTTCAGCTCAGGTCATGATCCCAGTGTCCTGGGATCAAGTCCCACATCGGGCTCCTTGCTCGGCAGGGAGCCTGCTTCTCCCTCTGCCTCTGCCTACCACTCTGTCTGCTTGTGCTGGCTCTTGCTCTAACAAATAAATAAATCTTAAAAAAAAAAAAAAAGGATTTAAAAAAAATGTAGCCAAAGATGTTTGTCTTTTGCCTGTCTTTTTTCCAACATAAATAAATTTATAGGGGACTTCCTCAAAGGCCCTCATCCACAAACACCTAGACAAACAAGCACATAAGAGCAACAGTAAAATGATAGCTGGAAAGCTGTACGTGGAGGCGCTTCTCTTCTGGACAGAGGCTCCTGGGGAGACATACGTGGCACCGGTCTTGGGGCAGGGTCATCAGCACACATCTAATGACATCTCTACGAGGGCTCATACTCCTGATAGGACTCTGTTCTCTTTAGCCTCTGTTAGATCTCTGTGAACCACAGGACACGATCTCTATTCTTAGCCTGGGATAGCAGGGAGGCAGAATGTGCTTTAATGGATGTGTTCTGGGGCCAAATATGCAGTTGCCTGAGTTCCTAGAAAATCTGGAATGAGTGGAATATTTTGAAGGTCAAGATTCCACTTTAAAAGGAATTTCTTGGGTGGGAGATCATGGCTGCCATGTCAGTGGGTTGATGCACAAACCCCCTTCCAGTTCAGACCCACTCCTGTCAACAAGCCTAGGGTCCATACGGTCTTCCTAAACCCCTGTCTGGCCCAAGAGTCCATAGTAGAAAGAACATGAGAATCCGGGGGAGAGAGATACACAGGTTCAAGTCCCAGCTTCTCCATTTCCTAGTGGTAAGGACCTTCTTTACCCTTGATTTTTCTAATCTGTAAATGGGAACCACCTTTTTATAAAACGGATGGGAGATCACACCTGACATACAACACCCGGTATGTCACGAGACATTGTGTAGAATGTAACCGCTGTGCGGGGGGAACGTGGACCAGCCCAGACACTAGAGATGACCAAGACACCTGTACTTACAGCTCCAGAATCAGGATATAGGATGTGGGAGACTCATAGGTGTCATGGAGAGTGATGTACTGGGGGTGTTGCAGGTGCTGAAGCAGGGCAGCCTCATGGGCAGCCTGCTCTTTTTTCTTCATTTTTTTGCTAACGAATTTCACCGCGAAGTCCTTCCGTGTAGCTTTGTGAATGCACTTCTTTACTATGGAGAAACGGCCCCTGGAGAGCAGAAGGCAGAAAACATTTTGCTAAGCTTCCTCCATCAACCAGGTATTATTTTATTCAAGGATCTATAAAGTTTTCTCTGAAATGGTTAGACAGTTACACTTATTAGGAATCCTACTTTCCTATTTTGAAATGATCATGTGATCTCTCAAGAAAAGCCGTGTTTCCTGCCTTAGCAATTCAGGGATCTCTGAGATGCAAAAAACTCATATCAATTTTAGTCAATAGAACCACAGGTTCAGTTTCTAAGCGGAGTATATTTCTGTAAAATACAACAGTAATAATAATGTGCAAGAAGGAGGAATTCTACTCTATGATCATTTCAAAAACGTTTCTTAAAGATGCAATTTTTTCCTTTTATATTTATTATCTTGGTATGACAGAAACTTTGCAATTTACACAAAAGTAGAGAGAATAGTATAATAGATCTGCACAGCCAGCAGCCAGCTTCAATCATTATCAGCATTTTGCCAACCTTATTTCAGTTGTTTCTGACAAGGACATTGAAAAATGTCTAACCAGCATGCCAGCTTCACATCTGACAAAATTAGCCACACCTAGAATAGAATGGTTCCCAGACTCAGCTGTGGCCCAGTAGGAGGTAGTAAGAGTGAAGTAGAAGAGGGAACTGGTCAGCAATGGGAACTGGGAAAGGGAGTCAGAGAGGTGACCAGCAGTGCCCATCCCAGGTCCATCCCTGAGATACCATAATCTGAGTAGAGGAGTCAGTCATCCAAAGAGCAGTCCATTCCTCTAGCAGAAATGGAGGCATTCAACACCAGAACCACCACAAAGATGGTCCAACTGATGACCTGGCCCTGTGCTCACCAAGCAACTTTCTGACAATAATAGTCAGATGTTTCTCCAGTATAGGTTTTCTGAGAAGAAGAGAATATGCTGGGGCACCTCGGTGGCTTAGTTGGTTAAGTGTCTGCCTTCGGCTCAGGTCATGATCCCAGGATCTTGGGATGGAGCCCTGCTCAGCTGGGAGACTGCTTCTTCCTCTCTCTCTGACCCTCCCCCTGCTCATGCGCTTGCACGTGCTCTCTCTCTCTCTGTGTCAAATAAATAAATAATAATAATAAAAAATCTTTAAGAAGAGAATATGTTAATAAAACAAGGATACGACAAATACTAATTGAATGCCTATTATGTAGCAGACATCATTCTTTTTGCATAGTAAGCAAATATTTGGTTGAACTGATATTTCCATTCTATATCATAAATTAATAAATTGCCTTCTCTCTCTCTTTTTTTAAGTAATCTCTATGCTTAATGTGGGGCTTAGACTCACAATCCTGAGATCAAGGGTTGCATGCTCCACAAACTGAGCCAGCCAGGCACCCCTTCATTATGTTTGTCTGTCTGTCCTTCCTTCCTTTCTTTTTTAAAGATTCTATTTATTTGACAGAGAAAGAGAACACAAGCAGGGGGAATGGGAGAGGGATAAGCAGGATCCCAATGTAGGGCTTGATTCTGGATCTTGACCTGAGGGAAGGCAGACACTTAACCCACTGAGCCGCCCAGGTGCCCCTATACCTTAGTTTTTTTCTTTAAATTGTGCTTTTCCAAGTTATGCATCCCCATGATTTAAAAAGTCAATTAGCTTTAAGGCTTCTTATTAAAACTAATAGTATCCCATCCTTCCACCCCACAACCCCATTTTCCTTACCTGAGAGGCAGTTTAACATCAGGTAATTATATTTTAGATGATTACTGGGGTACTCTATGTTTGTGTGGCTACTTCTTGGTGTTTCAGTTTTCATTATAATCTGCTGACACCCACTCCAGAAAGGGAGATGTTAGCCTCTCTCCCCTCCCTGTTCCCACCACATGACCATTTTGCCTACCCCTCCCCCCCCCGAATGATATTTTAATCAATATTCAGTGCTTCCATTATTGCAACTAGGTCAGGGCTAGTCAAATTTGCAGCTCCAGGAAACTATGAATATTTTCTTTTTTGTGACAGAATTCAGGCCTCCTTTCTGACAAAGACTGCCCCTTATGAGAACCATTCAAAGATTAGTCCGGGACTAATAAGTCACTGCAGGGTAACTGACTGATGGTTTATGGCATAGTTCAGCTCTCAGGCCTTGCTATGCTTCTGTGGCTGTGTTCTATCTGTGCACAGCTTGAAAGGAGCCCAGGATTTGTCCCATTCCAGGCAGAGAATTAGGGGATCTCCTTCCTTAGCTCTCTTCTCATGGAGATTTCCCACACATTCTTTGGCTCCCATGGGCCCGTTTTTGTAGATGGGATTCCTTCAGAATTTTAGTTTCTTGCTTGGGTTAAAGCAATGAGAGAAAGAAAGGAGGGAGGGAAAGGCATTTTCCTGTCTCTTCAGCTCAAAGAGAGCCCCCTTTCCTGTCTTTTGGCCAGAAAGATGAGTTTCCTTTGGAGCTATCTCCTGTACATCCTGCCCAGTTCCCTGGTTTGGCCTGCACTTGGGTTAAAGCTCAACAAACAAGCCAGAGAACTCACTGCCACTGTCCCTGACTTTCCTCAAGTTTTCACTTGGCTCCCCATTCTCTGTGTTCTTTACTTTTTAGAATCCTGAGTTGCCTTTTTTGTATTTTTCTCCAGGGATTCTGGTTGTCATCAGTGGGAGAAATAGGCCACAGCGGGCTGACTCTCTCTTGGCGGGCACTGGAAGTTGGCTCATTCTAAAAGTTGGGGACTAGATGGTATTTGGAAGCTCTGAGTGTGGGGAGTAGAGCCTGTCAATTTGATCTTCACTATAGGGTGATCTGAGTGGACTGTTTAGTTGGGGAAGCTCCAAAGTCAGTATCTTTAAGACTTTCTTCTTGGGCTGATAGTAATTCCCAGAGAAAGAGACTTGTACTTCCCGCCTAGATGGTGAAGCCAGAGTTGTCCACTTTTGAAGGCTGCGTGGTTGAGAAAGCTGGGGTCCTGAGTATCCAGCATGGCTACAGTCTCCTAAGGGGCCTGTCTGCTGGAAGGTTCTGCTGCCCCCAAGTGTGCCAATGTCCCAGAGAGGAGAGGCGCTCTGTTTTACCCTGTCTAGAGAATGGACCCTGGCCTTTTCCTGCATGGGGAGGCATGATCCTACAGCTGCCTCTGCTGGGGAGGAGATCTGAAGCCACAAGCTCTCACACACAGTTTCAGCCACTCCTTCCTATGTCATCATCCTCTTTACACTGGTTTACAGAGCTACATGATGCAGCCAGTCCCCCCAGGCTTTGGGGGATTCTGCTGCAAAAGTCGCACTGGCTCTCACTTAACTCCACAACTGATATGGACTGAGTTCCTCAGGTCTCCTAGGTCATTTGTCACTCTTTCACTTGTTCTCTGCTTCGAATGTGTTTCTAGAGTATCTCTTCTTCCCGTGTCCTCACCCTTACACGCCTGATTGGAAAAATTCCTTTAGTGGAGATTCAGTGAATTCTTAGGACAGTGTGAAAACAGATGGCTGGGTTCAACCTTCCATCCTTGCCTGGAGGCCTGGCCCTGCTATCTTTTTGGATCCCATACAGGTCCCAGTCCACATTCCCAGGAGACAACTCTCTGGCTTCTTCACATTGCCGTGGTGCCCGTCTAGTTTATTTCCAGCTTAAGCTTGCCACGCTCAAGTGCTCTTTCCTTCTGTAGATAGTCTTTAGGAGTGATGATATTTCTTTATGCACCATGGTTTTTAAACTACTTAATTACCAGAGAGCTATTTTTAACAAGATAGTCATACAGGCCTAGAAGTCTAGGTTTAAGTTCAGTGGAGAAAGCTGACTCACATCTATGGCCCACAGATACCTATGGTATGTCTCACATCAGTATCTACATGTTTTATTTCCCTTCTGTTTACATGCAGCATTTAAAAAAAAGATTTTATTTATTTATTTGACAGAGCGATATCACAAGTAGGCAGAGAGGCAGGCAGAGAGGGGGCCAGGCTCCCTGCTGAGCAGAGAGGCTGATGCAGACCTCAATCCCTGAGATCATGATCTGAGCCAAAGGCAGAGGCTTACCCCACTGAGCCACCAGGCGTCCCCATGCAGCATTTTTAGAGGACCTCTTGAAAATAGGAGGACTGTACTTGGAGGAGGAAAAGCTTCAGATGGTTGGGGATGAGATTTGAAAAACAAAAACAAAAAACATTATTGCCCTGAACAGATCAGGAACTTGACCTCCCCTTTGGGAAATACTAAAACATCCATCTTTTCTAGGTAAAACATGCCTTTGCCTCTGGTTTCCAATAGCAAATGCATGTCTGGGGAAGGAAATCACTGAAGCATCTGAGAAATACAACTAGTTTCCTTTAGAACCAGGAGGGGATTCATTCATTACTGGAGTCGTATGTAACTTCACAAAACTTTAATATAATGGAGCAGACTAGATTTCAATGGCTAGAGCTTATTTTTGATAAAAACTGCTGGAGTGAGAAATCACATACATATGCTAGTAAAACAGGCTTAAGAATTGGGTAGGCCTTGGGGGCACCTGGGTGGCTCAGTGGGTTAAAGCCTCTGCCTTTGGCTCAGGTCATGATCCCAAGGTCCTGGGATGGAGCCCAGCATGGGGCTCTCTGCTTAGCAGGGAGCCTGTTCCCCCCCTGTTCCCCTCCCTCCCCGCCTGCCTCTCTGCCTACTTGTGATCTCTGTCAAATAAATAAATAAAATCTTAAAAAAAAAAAAAAAAAGAATTGGGTAGGCCAGGGTTGGAATCCTGACTGTTCTACACTTAGTGGTTGCAAGACCTCGAAAAAGTTACTTAGCTCCCCAAGCCTGGGTTCCTTTCCTGGGAATCTACTCACAATGTGGTAAGGATTACACTAAATGCCTCTCATATAATATCTTCATAGTATCTGCAACACGATATAAGCATCATCCAATACCATGTAGATTTCCATTGGCCTTCTTCTCTTTCTGGCCACACAAAGAAGAGTGAAAGGAGAGCGAAAGTTGGTTTTTGATGAAGGGTATTATGGTGAAAGGTCGTGAATGATATTGTGACTCCTGCCTAAGAAATGGGAATAGCAAACATTTGGGCTCTTTCCACAACCCCTGTCATAACCACTCTACTCAGGAAAAGTTATGCTTCATTGAGAGATGTCAATCAAAGAGATGATGGTAATGGCCCACTGTTAGTGGGAGCTCTTTTTTTTATACATTCAGTGGGGGTGGGGGGGACGTGTAAGAACTCCCCACCCTCTCACCTAGACCATGTGCAAACTAATGCACACATAGAGATGATCCTCTTTTTTGTTTCTTTCCATCAACTATTTTGTGGGACAGGTGAGAGATTTTTTTCATTGTTTTGTTAAAAGTCATATTTTTTATCTTTTTATTTTTGAGGACACACTTTTCTAAGCAAAATAGAGGCAAAGAGATTGTGTGAGTGTGTGTGTGGGTGTGTGTAGGGGGAATTGGACTGGAAATATCCATAAAACAATGTGTTGTGCTTGGCTTATGGACATATGTTGAGACCTGAACCAATAATTAGTGATTATACTTTCTTCTCAGGAACACATGGAATTTCAAACAAAAACTGACCATGTACTGCAAGTAAAGCAAGTCCCAGCAAAAGTCAGAGTCAGTATCACATAGATCAAGTTCTTCAACAATGTAATTAAGTTAGACATCAGTAACAAGAGGATGATTTGGAAAAATCTCACACAGTTGGAAATTTTAAAGTATTTCTACTACAATTAGGTCAAAGAAAAAAAATCATAGTTGAACTGAATGATAATGAAAGTGCCAAATATCAGAACTCAGGAGACATAACTAAAATTGTAATTTGAAGAAAAGGCTTAAATTCTTATATTAGAACAGAAGTAAGGCTGACAGTTGATGAGTGAAGCATCTAACTTAAAAAGTTAAAAAAAATAGTAAAAATACACATAAATAATCTGGTTTTTTTTCTTACTAAAGAGGGAATACACTTAGTGAGGAGAAACAAACAGGAAAAGCAAGTCGTTATTCTGATATGATGATTTAAGTGCCCATGAATGAAGGAATAGAAAACGGAGTCATTACCTTCCAATTTCATTCAGCTCAGTATAAGCTGAATCAAAATTTTCCTTCCAAGAAATGGTGGCACCATCAGCAGCAGCATCTTTGGAAGAGAGAGAATCCATTTATGATACTGAGGAAGTCATATAAGAATAAAGAAAAGATTAACAGAAAAGCTCCTGCTTTGCCCCAAAGCATTCTCATGACCAAATATGGAGTCTAACTCATGGGAAAATGCCAGGATTCTCTGAAATGTTATTTTTAAAAATATCATCCAAGGGGAAGCCGACATGACAGAGTCACACCCCTGCCCCCCCAGGACTACGCCATCTACATAAACAAAAGATAACTTGGGACAATCAGAGATGTAACCTCTGGATATTTTAAAATAGAAATTCGGTAGAGCAAATTAAAAGAGAGATAGAAAAACACATGGAAAGCCTAGAAGAGCCAGTGAGAATCAGGGCTGAGGGGGGATGCAGCGGCAGCTAGGGGAAGAGTTACAAGGGCCCAGAGGAGGAAAGGAGAGGAATGGGCTCCGAGCATCCTAACCACTTGTCCCTGTCACCCCGCTGCCTCAGATGGTGAGGAGCTTAGCTGGTATACTGAATGGTGGAGCTTAACACAAAATACAGGCCTGAGCACAATGTTTGGCAGCATTACCTTATTTGAGGTGTTAATTCCCTGGCAATAATTTACACACGCACACACACACATCCACACACATGCGCACGCATAAAGCATGCACACCAACATGTGTTTGTTCTGTCTCTTGGGACCAAGGCTTGCAAGAAGGAAGATATGAGGCAGAATTTAGTTCGTGGCTTAGGAGAAGAGGAGCACACTGGCAGCGCAACTCTTCTGACCTGGGCCACCTCAGGCTGCCCAGAGCACAGCAGGGCTGAGGCTCAGGTGTCTTATCTATATTGAATTCTGAGGCCCAGGGCCAAGGTTTTCCAGTGTCATGGGTCCAGCGGAGCAAGGCTGAGATGGGCTGGGGAGCACTTCCAGAGTCAGCGGGAGTGGCAGGGGCTGGGCTGTAGCTGGAGGCCCTAGAAGGTTTCTGAAGCCCCCCTGGAGACTCTGGGACGTCCTTAACCCAGAGACTCATGTGTCTGTTGTCTTTGCAGGGCCGTGACCTCCTCCTCCACTCCAGCACACACAGCCCACTCCTGTACCACGGAACACCTCTCTCTACTTGGAGATTTCTTCAGGCTAACAAGTGTCTTTCTCTCTCCCTTTCTTTCTTTCTCTTTTTAAAAGATTTTATTTATCCATTTGAGAGAGAAAGAGAATAAGAGAGAGCATGAGAAGGGAGAAGCAAACTCCCCGTGTAGCTGGGAACCCGATGCGGGACTTGATCCTGGGACTCTGGGATCATGACCTGAGCCGCAGGCTGTCGCTCAACCAACTAAGCCACCCAGGCGCCCCAAGTGTCCTCTTTCAAAATGTTCTTGGGACCAAGGGAGTTTGGTGAGACAGGGAATAGGTGGTATTTGTAAAATACTCACATGTAGCTAGTTATAGGTGTATCTTAATTATTCAACACATCCACCTAAAAATGTATGCACCTTGAGGGGCCCCTGGGAGGCTCAGTCGGTTAAGGGTCTGCCTTCGGCTCAGGTCATGATCCTAGAGTCTTGGGATAGAGTACCACATCAGGGCTCCCGGCTCAGCAGGGAGTCTGCTTCTCCCTCTACCCCTCACCTGCTTGTGCTATCTCTCAAATAAATAAAATGTGTTTTTTTTTAAATACTCATTTTGATTTAAATCTTTCGAACAGCTTGCTTTCCTCTCCGCAGCTTAAACTGGTGAATAGGGCTGTCTCTGACACCGTGAGGCACACTTACACCTGGCAGGGGTTCCCAGGGGAGACGAGGTTTGGCGCTCCCAAATAGGAAAAGGGGCAGATAGTATCCAGGTGACTCATGACTCCTGCCTGCCCCTCTTTGTTCCTGGGGACACACACGGGTGCCCAGGGACCCTGGCAGGCCCCGGGTAAACATGGGTGGCTGACCTCACTTTTGCTCCAAGACAGTTGAAATCACACCTTTCTTCAGGTCTCTGAAATGTTACTTGACTGAAGCCACTGGCAAATCCATGGTGGCCTGCCATGCCAATGGCCAGGCGGCACCCGTGAGTGGGTGAGCTGCCTGGGTGCCTGGCCTCCCCCCTCTGGGGTGCAGGGCGAGGCCAGGACTCACCGTACTCGGGGAGTCGCACAAACTCCGAGGGCTCGCTGGGAAGGCTGATCCCCCAGGGGTTGCTGGCGCTGACTCGGAACTGATAAGGGCTCCCAGGACTGAGGTCCTCAATGACGAGGTAAGTGTCCAAGGTCGAAGCCACGGACTGCTGCCAGGCCTGGGAACCTAGTGCACGATTTCCAGGAGAGGGAAAGAGAAAAGCCAGAGAGACATTGTTTCAAAGACCTTCAGCAAACAAAGAAGGGGAAGTTGACTCATCCCATTCAAGGAACAGCTGTGGTTACTGATTGGGCTCTGAAAGCCCGTGGGCCACCTGTGGCAAATGACTGACTAGGTCCTGAGGGGTGTGAAAGCAGGTGTGAGACTGAGAAGACGGAGAGCATACAGAATTTACAGGGGACCATGTGGCAACTTTTTAATAAGGCATAAAAATATATTATAAATCACAAGATGAGAGAAAATATGTATTTAGAAGTGGAAACAAACTAGAAGTGAACAGGCACTGAGCCCTCCACACATGTCAAGTACTTGTGCCAGGCGACTCATTTCACTTTCACACCGAAATCCCCAGACGCCCTGCGGGGTTGGGAACACGGGAAACTGAGGCTCAGAAAGATGAAATGAGATATCTATTCACAAGAACTGCCTGAATACGATGAGTTAAGGACTGAAAAGTGCAGGTGGAAGGACTAGCTTGGTGAGACGTGCCCCGGCTCAGCTCCAACACCTCTGTGCCGAGGGGGAGACCCGAGAGTGAACAGCTTCCCAAACAGGCCAAAGTAAACAGTTTTGTGAACTGCACGGGGCCTGTTCGGTAGAAGGAGGAAGAGTTGAGATACTCCAAGTGATGGTGAGCACAAGAAATGATTTTGGTTCTGGGGACGAACAGTGGCTGGAAATTCAGCTGTGTAATTCATTACGTGGTTCAGAGATGAACAACTAGAGCTAGGGGGCAGCTTCTTATGTAACTAATTTTTCTTGATAACAGGTGGCAGGTTCAGGTGTTTCTGATTGCTGAACTAATAATGTATGCACCCTCAGCATGTAAATGCAACGAATTAAAAAAATGAACAGCTTTTAAAAATCATTATACACATGTCTGTATGTATGTAAAATATAGAGATCACACAAAAGATATATACGATCTCTATTTATATATGTGATCTCTAAATTTTGTGTCGGGGTGCAGGTAAGGCTCTGTTCACACTACCCTTGTTATCACTCTGGGAGAAAGAGTACGGATTTGCAAACTTGACACCTGGGTTTAACGCCAGCCTTGCCTTTTACCAACTCCTGCCTCGTGTTCCTTAACTTTCTTCAGGCCTTAGCCTCCTCATCTGTAAGAGGGGCCTGATTGCCGGTCTGGGGGATAGGGCTTATTAAGGACAGAAGTGCACATGAAGGCACTTTGAAATCTACCAGGAGTCATTATCAGTTTGGCGGAAACCACTGCTTGAGGTTAGAGGTCAGAAGGCGGCTGTAGTCTGACACGAGGTGTTTATGCTGAGTTGGAAGACACAAGAAGGAACACCTGATGAAAAGCTTGGAGGCAAGTAGTTTATGACTCTGAAGGACCTCCCCTTTTGAGGAAGGGAAGGAAGAAAGGAAAGAGCAGGGGGAGTCAGCTCACCTTCCTCTCTGTACTCCACGGTGTAACCTGAAATCGTGCAGTTTCCCGTGCTTGAGGGAGGCAGCCAGCGGAGGATCACAGAGGTGCAGCTTCTCTCCTGGGCAATGGGGCGGTTAGGGGCTGCCGGAACACCTTTGGAGACGGAAGTTATGGTCAAGTGCTCTTTTTGCCGAACTTGACATTTTGCACCAAGGTTGAACGTTTCCTAGGAAACGTGCTTCTCCATGTCTCAATTATTTCTTACGCCTTTTCCACCCAGTGGCATACCTTTCTCCAGGCCCTGGAGAGGCCTGGCAGATATGCTTTGGGGTTAGAAGTTCTTTCTCGGGCTAAAGACTGCATACTGGAGATTAGGCTGACCGGGAAAGCATGCAGGAAGTTATTGCGGGCCACAGATAGACCTTAGCGAAGATTCCTTCTCTCCCCTTTGCTGGACTTTGGGATTTCATAATGGACCTTTTCTTCCCCAGGTCTCAGGGAACCCTTGTAATGTCCACTTAAAATATCTGATGCACATAAATTCATAGAGACAGGAAGTAGAACGGTGGCTGCCAGGGGCAGTGGGGAGGGGGAGCCACTGTTTAATGGTTATAGGATTTAGTTTTGCAAGATGAAAGGAATTTTGGAGATTGGTTGCACAAACATATGAATGTATTCAACACTGCAGAAGGTACACTTAACATCGGTTAAGATGAAAAATATTATGCTATGTATATTTTACCGTAATAAATATATTTTAAAATTATAAAAGGTGTTGGATAAACAGAGAGCCTGTACCTTGCACTTTAACTGTAGCAGACGTGGACGTGGTGCCATGGTCATTTGTTGCTATGCAGGTATAAATCCCACTGTCTTGGGGCATCAGATTGCAGATCTTCAAGGTGATTTCCCCTGAATCACTAGGGACACCAAAAGGATGCTCTTCAGACTCTAGTAATGGCACAATTGACTGATGGGTAAAATCCCAGAGGGGGGACATGCAGGGTGCTGAGCTGAATCCTCAGGCCCAAGGTCTCATCCCAGCTCTGGGACTTTCCTACACACCTTGGGTGGTCACCTTATCTTTCTGTATTACCATTTCTTTATGGGGGGACATTCTTGTCACTCGCATCTCTCATGTGTGTTGTATAAAGGGCAGAGGGATAGAAAAGGAGTAAGACAAGATAAGAATTAGAATATGGTTTGAAATATATAAAGTCCTATACAATATTACTGATATTATTACCACTAGCAGTTTTTTCCTAAAATATTTTCAGTCTCAAACATCGATAACACACTGTTATAAGAAAAGGGAGGGGCACCTGGGTGGCACAGTGGGTTAAGTGTTTGACTCTTGGTTTCAGCTCAGATATTGATCTTGGGCTCCATGCTCTGCATGGAACCTGCTTGGGATTTTCTCTGTCTCTCCCTCTGCCCCAATCCTCCACGCTCGCACGCTCTTTCTCTCAAATAGATAAATAAATCTTAAAAACAACAAAAAAAAGAAGGGATGCCTGGGTGGCTCAGTCAGTTAAGCCTCTGCCTTTGGCTCAGGTCATGATCCCAGGGTCCTGGGAGCTAGCCTGCATCAGGGTCCCTGCTCAGCGGGAAGCCTGCTTCTCTCTCTCCCTCTGCCCCTCCCCACACTGACTCTTATTCTCTCTCACTTGTTCTTTCTCTCTCAAGGAAATAAATAAAATCTTTAAAAAAAGATTTCATAAACAACAACAAAAAAGGAAGATGGAATGACTGAGAATGAAATGTTTAAGTATTTCAAATTCTACTAGGGGACCCTCAAAACAAATCTTCTAAGAAAACTGTTCTTAGGTTAATGGAGGAATTCAACAGATCACTATTTCTCAGGATCCTGACGGGCACAAAGAAACACCAGGATGTTGGGATGTGAGACTCACATTCCTCCCACAGGGCTGGAGCCTTTGCTGTTGACACAGAAATTCTCTTGGGGATCCTTGGGGAAAGATCAGCCAATCGGGTGGATGTAAGTTGGTGACTGTCAAACCTCTTTGAAAGTATGGCTCATGCCTGACCCGGATATAGAGGGGTATGTTTTTATTTGTTGAGTGTGGATCCAGAATGCAGTCTTGCCAAACTGTCCTTGTAGGTGCAGGTATGTCTATGTGCTGCTCAGTAGCACGTGACCACCTGCTGGGCACCCCTCCCCTCCATGTCTGACCTGCTTGTGGCAGGACTCAGGGAGCAGTGGGGGCTGTCTTACAGCCCTGACATACCATTGTGTGAGAGCACGCTTTCCTGAGCTGCCTGCGGATGTTGACTCCATTTCTCTCCTCACCAAGGCCAAGTATTTGGGAGAGAATAAGCTCCAGGGCACCCATCCCCCCTGCCCCCAGAGGCTAAAGAACCAGAACAGGGGCTGCACCAAGGTGCTGGCTGTGCTCTGGGGGGCGATCAGCTTACCAGGAGGAGACGGTGTATGTGGCCGAGCTGTTGTCCGTGTCAAGGATGTTCTGGTCTGGCCCCTTCCAGGTGATGGTGGGCTTTGGCCGCCCACAGACTTTGCACTGCAGTGTCACTGTGTCCCCAAGCAAGCAGGTCACATCCACTAAGGGCACAAGGAATTCTGGGGCCACTGTGGTCAGATGGAAGTAAAGCATCATTTAGAACAAACAGAATGAACAGCTGTTTTACACCACTCTCCCCTGCCTACCCACGTGTAGTGATTCAAATGACCTTCAGCTTAATACTGTCAAGTCACCCGTGTCCTATGAAGAAGGGTTTTAAAGGTAATAAATGTTTATTGCAGAAAATCAGGAAATACAGATAAGTAAAAAGAGGAAAAGTCTCCATGATGTCCTAATACAGAGGTAACTACTGCGAACGTCTTGGTCTACATCCTTTGGGCTTTCACCAACACCCTTTTTCTTACACAAGTTACACATACTCCAAGTCGTGGCCTTTTTCACTCCCACAGTTTATCATGCACACCTTTCCTTGTCCATAGCACAGAACAATATCCCCATAATTTTCCGCCTCTCCCTCAACGGCTGGATCTGCCACAATTTATTTAGCCAGTCCCCGTGCTCTCGATTTGATTTTGTAACTCACCTTCTTGGATGAAATTTGGATTTAAGATCTGAAAAACACAAAGAAACAGAAAATTGCTTAAATCCTAAACTACTAATGGAGAACAGGAGAATTCCACCGTCTTGAGTAAATGAAGTACAGTTTAGGGAGACGAGGCCTGGAGGCCAGGCTCTCTTGCTTTCGACCGTGTCAGCATCGCAGGAACAACCCTGGGCACCTGCTTTCCTCTCCTCTCTGCTCTGGTTCTTCACGTTCCTTTGGGTGGCCCAGGGCCCCACTCAGGCTCTGCTGGCTTCAGCTGGCCCTTTTCTCCTGAGTTTCACTTCCCCAGGGGCTCTTCCTCCCTGTCAAATGCATAAAAGCTATGCTCCCTGCCTATTTCCATCTGCACTGGAGCAATGAGTTGGCACCAGGTCTTCCCAGCCTCACAGGTTTTCAAAAACAGAGCACCTGACCTGTATCAAACTGGAATGGTCATTGACATTAACCACTAACCATTAACCAATGGTTTCCTTCCAGAGGCAGCCCCCTCACCCCAAACAGGGGAAGGTTCTCTTCAAGCAGCTGCATGCAGAGCTTTACTGGTTGCAGGGGAAAGGGAAGGTCATACCCATCCATCCTGTCCCCCGCATAGGGCAGCTTGAAAATCAGCTAGAGGTTCTAGCCCTTTTGGCTTTGTCTAGCTGAGAACACAGACCTAGGCCAATGAAGCGACTTGACCTTCGCATGGCTGGTTGGCAAAGACACATTGGAAAGGCTCCCTGTGACCCCACAGATCTTCACAGAAGATGGACTCCCGGCCAAGTAGCCATGCTGAAAATTCACCCCTTCTTGATTTTTCTCCATCTTCTGTTTTCCCTCTAATCATGTGAGTGCAGGTTATAAAGCTTGGCAGGGTGAATGAAACATTGGTTTTGGAGTCAGAAAGCCTGGGGCTCATCTCCTTTGTTTCATGTGATAATCACTTAAGATTTATTACATCAATTTCCTTCCCTATAAAATGGGGATAACTAATATGTATTGCGAAATGTTATTGCAAAGATGAAATGAGTAGTCTAGGTCAAGTGCTTCACACAATGCTTGACAGATAGCAAGTATTCAGTATTTCTGCTTAAGGAAAGAAAGATGATCTAATTCTAGTCATCTTCCTTCTGCAAAGCAGCCTACTGTTACAGTGGCTTTTCTCTAAGAGTTTATGGTGTAAAATTCTTCTCTCCCTCATAAATGAAGCCAGAGAGCTCGCCTGCCTTACCAATGGCCCATGGTGGCATTGGTACTTATCTTCCCACATTTATTCCTGGTGTATGTGAACACAGTTTCTGTCTGTTCTTCCCTTAATGAGGATCCATGTGAGCCCTTTGGAACAAAGTTGCTATTTTCCCTCTTTGGGTTCCCCTTTGCCAACCAACTGCCCACATACAGCACCCAGCTCTTTCCTGAAGTGAGCTGTGGAAACCTCTCGCTGTGCCAATTCCTGGGGCTGCTCTATCTTGAGACTGACCTCGGCAGCGCCCTCTCAAAGGGCACTAGTCTCAAAGGCCACATTATACCACTGCCCCGCCTTCCTTTAAATCAGTGGTTCTCAATCCTTTACCCTGGCAGCTTTAAAAGCACACACACACACACACACACAAATCAATGCCTGGACCTCAGGCCTAGAGATTCTTTTAGTTGGTGTGAAGTGGGGCCAGGCATTGGGTTTTTTGAAAGCTGCTTTGGGGGAGTCAATGTGCACCCTAGTTTGAGGAAAGCCGCTGAAAGCCCCCTCTATCCAAAGGAACTGGTCTTGGAAATCAACTCCCTGCCCCAGAGGCTTTTCTGGGGTGGGGTGGGGTGGGGAGATGCGGGGGCATTTGGTAAAAGCTGCTTTTCCCCCACCCAAGAGACCTCCCCCTGTTTATGAGGAGACATGGGGCTGTGGCAGGGGGACAGCCTGGGCACAGGGTGGGCGAAGTGCTGAGGTGTCCACAAAGGTCTCCCCCTGGCTTAGGCGAGGGGGAGAGAACGACATCCGCACAGTCTTTCACAGTCCGAGAAAAGGAGACGAAGAATATTTTCTAAATGTTATCGGGCCTTCTTACAGGCTGGTGAGATCAAGGGTGGCTTTTCTCCAGTTCAAAAAACATTGTCTCCTCCTCCAGGCTGGTGCAAGATTTTACTGATCCAGAGATGCTAGGATGGAGGCCCCAGCCTCAGGATTTATAAGATGTCTGAATTTCGGGTGATTTTTTTCTTTCTCTTCTTACCTTGGCTTTCCAAATATCCTGCAGTCCACATGTTTCACTTTTATAATCTTTTTCAAAGGAAAAAAGAACACAGCGCTAGTAGACTGTAAGTTCCTTAAAGACCAGAGGATGTTATTTTTCTTGGTCTTCTGGCCCCTAGCCTGGCTTCTGCTGCAAAATGGGTATTTCATACACGTTGGTTGAACGAGTATTTGACCTTTGTTCTCATTCCAGTTCTTCCAAGAATTCATAAACAGAATCTGGAACTAGGTCCATATGATATATAAAATAATGACTTCAGGGTGTATTACTAATAATATTTGATCAGAGCCTGTTTTCAAACACAGATGGAAAGCAAACTTTTGGGGAACGATAAATAAAAACAAGAAAATCCATTGCCTTTGAGAGAGGAGGTTCTCAGAGGCATTCCACTCAGGAGCGAATATAAACTCCAAGAGCAGACAAAGCACATAGTACCCAGACCCTAAGGCAGACACTCTCTCTTGCCTTGGACAACATCGTTAAGCTGCTTAGGCCTTAGTTTTAGCGGAAATAGGGGATAATGGTGCCCACTGGAAAGCTTGTTTGATGCAAGGGCTGATTTGTTCCGATAAAGATTTGTTGAGCTGGTCCTTGGTTGTGGCCTTCAGCAACATTCTCAGCACCCTCTTTGAGCCAAAAGTTTGGTGGGAAAGGTGGAATTCAGTGACCTCTCCACAGCTTCCAGGATGGTGCCTGGCTGACCTGCCTCCAACAGACACGGAGCTCTGCCTTCTCCCTCACCCCACCTTCCCTGTCAGGACTTCAGGGTAGAAACGATCTGGGAATGTTACCAGCTTTGTCCAGTGGCCTGTACTTCCCATCCCAATGGGAAACCACAAGGGAGTCAGACAGTGATTACATGCAGGGAGGGACAGGGAGGAGACAAATGACATATGGAAGAGACAAGTGGCCTGTTCCTTCATTGTAACATTTTAAGTGGGGTTTCATAAATCTGCACTGTGGTAATAATTCTATATAACAGCACCCCAAACTGATGCAGAGGGAATTTCCCGACTTAGTCCTCTTTCCCATCACTCCCCACTGCATTCAGGATATTATTAATCATAAATGTTATTTAAAAAGCAAATCTTCCTAATTTGGAGGTAGATTTAGCTGGAATTTGGAGAGAAAGGTTGCCAACAAGGCTACTTGTAGGTTCTCTACCTGGAAGGGGCTTGTGGAAGGCATCAGTCTTCATTCCTCAGTCTCTTGGCCGGCCCAAGCACTGCCGATAATGGCAATAACACCAGTGGTTTGTGTAACATCATGTAGTTGGCATGAACCACTCACAGACTCCTTCATTCACTCATCCTAAACTCTGGGAGGATGTGCCAACCAGGTGTTATTTGTTCCCATTCCCAGATGAGACAGGGAAGTTCCTGTAAGGTCACATAGTGCTCCTTCCACCATCCGTGCACAGGCATGGCCTTGGAAAAGCATTGTGACACTTTGTTCTTGATGTCAAAGTGCTGCTTCCCTACCTTTGCTCCCCAACCTTGTTCTTCATCCCATTTCGACCTAGTCCTCTCCTTTAAACTCCTCTAGCAAGGACTAAGAGCCCAGCTGAAGTGCATGCTAATGCTTTTTCTAACTTTGACTCTGGGTTCCATCCATGGAAGATTGCTCCCTCATTTTTCCTCTTTCTACTTTGAAGCAAGTTGGGATATGGACTGGAAGAGGGTCATGACAGCCTCCTCACACTGCAGTGGGACAGCCTAGCTATTTGTCTGTGGTTCCCTGTGGACTACAAGGCCAAGAACCTTGCTCACTGTTGTTGCCTTGGAGCCTAGCACAATTCCTGGCACATAAGGGCTCCATTGGTATTTGTCAAGTTAATCAGTCAATCAAGGGATGGGATGCTAATTTGGTGGGAGTTGAGAAAGTGTCTTGCCATGAACTTGGGAGTGTTTTCCTATTTCCATCATTTGGAATGTGACTTGTTCTGGAATCTCATCAGTCAGTCCATGCCTGAGAGGTGATAGCGATCTTTTCCTCCTCCCTGCTCTTCCTGAGGTTGGTACCTAGGGCTCTGCTCCCGTGCTTCTGTCTATCATGACATCTTCCCTGCATGCTATTACCCTACCAGACTCACGAACCCTTTGAAGATAGCAACCCTTTTCTATGTTTTATGCACCATTAAGCCATGCTGCTTAACATAGCATCTTGCACATAGCAGAAGGCCAGGTATGTGTTGAATCAAATTAACTTACCCAATTAGAAGACTAGAATCTAGGCTTCCTGACCACCTTGTCTAATGATCATTGTTGGTGTGTGCGGAGACCTGAGATACCAGCCCAGGGCTGGAAGGGGTAATCTTAAGTTAACACATATTTTTTGAAGCCTAATGTTTTCCTTCCTTAGAAACAGTTTGAGGGGTGCCTGGGTGTCTCAGTGGATTAAGCCTCTGCCTTTGGCTCAGGTCATGGTCTCAGGGTCCTGGGATCAAGCCCCATGTCTGGCTCTCTGCTCAGCCAGGAGTCTGCTTCTCCCTCTCTGCCTGCCTCTCTGCCTACTTGTGATCTCTCTCTCTCTGTCAAATAAATAAAAAAAATTTTTTAAAAATCTGTTAAAAAAAAAAAAAAACAGTTTGAGTGTCTGCAGAGAGTGGTAGATGGGAAAGAGCAGGGAGCTGGAACCAGAACGGATGTTGAGGCAAGATGACACTCGTACAAAATGCACATGGTCTCTCTCTGGGAGACGCAAACCCAAGGGGACAAGGCTGCTATGGACAGGGCTTGGGAATCTGCGTTTCTTTGAACAGCAGAGGGTGGCAGGTGGTCGTGCTTCCTCGGGGGAGCAAAGAACCACCACAGTGTGGTCCACCAGCAACTTAGTTTCTTCCTTCTGGAGAGAATTCCAATTGTCTTCTTCAAAACAGGAGGGCAGCAAGGGAACGGGAAAGAGTTATAGGTAAAACCTACCAGCCCTGAATAACAAGCTAAGCTTTAAAGAAATGTTGAGTCTCTTTTTCTTGCCAGTCAATGTCCAAGATTCCGGCCCCATGTCCTGAGAGTGAGGGCAAATCCTTGTCTAGAAAACCAGGTGCCAACTGACTCCAGGAAAACACCCCCCGCCCCATTTTTTCTCAATCCTTCATCACTGGTCACAAGACACAGTTCAAAACACAGTTCAAAACAAGTATATCTAGAATGCTGAAGGAATCAAAATGGCCAAAAGAAACTCAAACCAAATGTTCTAAACTCATCTCAGAACTACCTTCAATGAACCTGGAATTTGTATAGCCGGCCTTGTTTTTTTTAATTGCCTTTGTGTTTTTCATGAGAATCTGTTCAGGGGCGCCTGGGTGGCTCAGTGGATTAAGCCGCTGCCTTCGGCTCGGGTCATGATCTCAGGGTCCTGGGATCGAGCCCCACGTCGGGCTCTCTGCTCTGTGGGGAGCCTGCTTCCTCCTCTCTCTCTGCCTGCCTCTGCCTACTTGTGATCTGTCTGTCAGATAAATAAATAAAATCTTTAAAAAAAAAAAAGAATCTCTGTTCAGAAGAGGAAGGGAAGGGATTTTAGATGATTTTAGTGAGGAAATGTGACGATGAAATGAACAAATATAAGAAAGCCAATTTCTAAAAACCTAGGTATGATTTCTGGTGTGGAGGTCGAACCCTTCCTGTTTTTAATCTGGCCAAACAAGACACAGTTTTCTCAATGTTTAGAAAATATCCCTACCTCTGCTCATCTCTAAATGGACATAAAGATGAAAGCAAGACACAAAGATGTGAATGCAACACAATCCCAAACAATAATGGGATTGTCTTTGAAGTAGCTCCTTACTTCCCAAGAATTTTCATGACTGTCTAGGTTCTAGGTCTTTTTTCTTCAACTTTGCCTCCCCCCCCTTTGACCCATTTGTGGTAGAAACATTTTAAAATTTCCAAATGTATAAGTTTTAAAAATTATTTTTGTTACTGTTTTTTAACTTAATTGCATGGTGTTTGGAGGCTTTGATCTATAGGATACTCATTCCTTGATTTTTGACGAGACATGGTCCATTTTTGTTAAAAGTTGTGTGGGTTCTTGAGAAGAATGTGTAAGTGTTGGCTGTTGGGTACAGGTTTCTAAATGTTCATGTATCAAACACATTAGCTGTTTTATGAGGATTTCTAGTCCAACTCCTCTTCCCACCTCTCCTCAGTATTCTGGTTAGAGAACATTTGGCGTGTCCTTGAAAATAAAAAGGATAAAAATATGACTTTTAACATAATAATGAAAAAAATCCACCACTAATCCCACAAAGTAGTCAAAGCAGGTGGTTTATTACTGTGCATGCAAGGGTCTCCTGTGCTCTCAGTAGCCTGGAGGTCTGCTCAGAAGGGACTGGGGTGAGGGGTACTGGTCCTACTTCCTTTTTATACATTCCATGTCCAACTTGGAAGTCATGATCTTGACCTTGGATAAAGGCTTTATGGATGAATGCTTTGAGGTCTCATGCCTTAAGGATTTGAACCTCCTCATATTCCTACCCCCAAAACGTCTTTTACTTTTTTACTCTTGTTCACCTATTCCTAGGTCTACTGCAACAGCCCTTCCAATAGACCTACCTGACCCACTGTTGCTAACTCAGGTGCCAGCTACCTCCTTAAAGTGCAGAATGAGGGACACCTGGATGGCTCAGTCAGTTAAGCATCAGAGTCTTGGTTTAGGCTCAGGTCATGATCTCAGGGTTGTGAGATAGAGTCCTGCATCGGGCTCCCCACTGGTCATGGACCCTGTTTAAGAATCTCTTTCTCCCTAGTGAAACACATGGACTCTGCTTGAAAACCTACTTTTGCTCTCATCATTCACTGGGTCAAGTCCAGGCTTCCTAGCAAGTTTCTCAAGGCCCTCATTGTTTCGTCCCAAGTCATCTGCTAGACTTTGTCTCTGACAAACTCTTCTCACATACTAAATCCCAGCTACCCAGACCATATACTCTTCTCGAAATGTGCCAGGCACTTTCATACCTCAGGCCCTTTGCTCATGCTCTCTTCCTACTTTACCCTTCTATGAGACTGTGTAGCAGTCCACCCAGCCCATACACTGCCATCACATGAAGACAATGATCATGCTCTCTGGGAGACACAGGCTGTGAGAATATACAACCTTGGGAAAGTTACTTCACCTCTTTCTCTGTGCGCCACTTTTCTCATCTGCAAAACAGGAATAATGATAAGAGTACCTATGTATCGACCCTGTTGGGAGGAAAGGACTCAGCAGAGCCAGGTACACAGTATAAGACTGATAAGTAATAGCTCCTATTATTATCAGCCCAGTGCCTGAGTGGTTGTGCAAATACCCACTAATGAATAAATGCATGACCCGTGCCTTTTATTTTATTTTATTTTCAGATTTTATTTATTTATTTGTCAGAGAGAGAGCAGGAGCGAGCACAGGCAGACAGAGAGGCAGGCAGAGGCAGAGGGAGAAGCAGGCTCCCTGCTGAGCAAGGAGCCCGATGTGGGACTCGATCCCAGGATGCCGGGATCATGACCTGAGCCCAAGGCAGCCGCTTAACCAACTGAGCCACCCAGGCATCCCGACTCTGTGCCTTTTAATAGATCACGTTGTGAAGTCTGCTATGTAATATGAACATTTAATCAAGCCTGCCTCTCTCTACGTGACTGCACGCTTCTTAAGCATGGGCCCTGATCTTACGTCATTTGTTGACCCTCCATTACACTCACTGCAATGCTTTTGTTACTCGTTTTTGATAAATTGAACTGACTAGGATATCACATGGAGTGAGCCTGTAGGTAAAACTTGACAGTACAGGGACGCCTGGGTGGCTCAGTTGGTTAAGCGGCTGCCTTCGGCTCAGGTCATGATCCCAGCGTCCTGGGATCGAGTCCCACATCGGGCTCCTTGCACGGCAGGGAGCCTGCTTCTCCCTCTGCCTCTGTCTGCCTGTGCTCGCTCTTTCTCTCTCTCTGACAAAAAAAAAAAAAAAAACAAAAAAAACAACTTGACAGTACAGGCTTGGGGAGGGAGGTGGTGGCCTTTGCTTCTCTAATAGCTGCTCTTAGAGCAACTTCTCCTGGGTCAATGGCACCTCATAATCTCATTAATGGACAACACAATTGAGATGGGTGAGGCCTCCAGACTAGGGTGAGAGTGCCATAGGACACACATGACTGGGGGTTGCTGAGTGACTGTACTGGCCTGAGAAATCAATTCAGACTTTTCTCCCATGTGATCATATCTCCCTTCTTGGCTTCTGTGGCAGGACTCCGAAGTCACAGGGGAAGGGTACGGGTGAGGCCAAGTCATCATTCCCAAGGCCAAGGGATTTAAAAATTTGTTGAGGAAGAAATTCTCCTCCAACAAGCAAACGTGCAACAAGGGAGGGCCTGAACCTTCTTAAGAAAGTTCCTGAGCCTCATTGAGAAGATCTCTTCCACATCACATGCCAAGTTTGGCCTCTCAATGCATCACCATCAAGATCAGCTCTCTTTATTTGAAGTAATTTCTACATCGAAAGTGGGGCTTGAACTCATGAGCCTAAGATCAAGAGCTATATGCTCTACAGACTGAGCCAGCCAGGTGCCCCAGACCTTTTTTTTTTTTTTTTTTCAGACCTGCTTTTTGTTTGGTTGTATGACTGTGACCTCTCTGACTCTGTTTCCTCTAGGAGGGTAAGAAAACCCCATCTTCACAGGGTTGTTGGAAGGAACAGGAACATCACAGATGAGGATATGCAGTGGAAGATTTTTCTTGTAATTCCCCCAGGAGAGAGAAATGCCAGCTCTGGCAAGCTAAGTGCCCTTCCCTTAGTGGCACAATATAAATCAATCTGCTTGTTGAGTTAGAACAAAGCCAGGCAACAGGAGTGAGTCTCCAGGCCAAACCCATCAGATATATTACAAAGAAAATATTTTGTAAAAATAAAAAGGCAGGAATGCGATGCTTCACTTTCTTTTCTCCAAAGAGCTCTTTTCATAAAAAAATTTCTTTTTATATAATGCATTAGCAGGCATCAGTGGAAACACACTGGCGATGCCAGAAGGTCAGTCACCTGACTAGGGGTGTAAAAGTTTCCTCCAGTCTGTCTGGCCGGGTTATTTTGAAGCTCTGAATCTGGGACAGGGAGCCAAAGAAGCTGAGGTGGGAGCAGCAGGCTAGCTCTTTCAAGATGTAGAAGCTAGGGCTGGGGAACTGTGGGTATGGAGAAGGAAAGAAGGGTGAGCTCTGGCCACTCAAACCCTTCCAGGGCTGGGAGTGGACATTCTGGTCCGATCTCAGGAATAAATGTACCCAGGCCATTCCTGGCACACTTCCTTTGAAGCAAATTTCAGGGTCAAGGCATAGAATCTCTGACTTTTTCTGTTGGAGGGTCTCAGTGTTTTCAGTCAGAAGTTCAGGAGAGCAAAGGGTCTCAGAGTCCACTGATATCACACCTTGGATCCATCTGGTGCTCAAAGTGTCCCACACCGCATACATAAACACCTGTACCCTTGATCTGTGTGGCCTCTCCGAGAAACCCGAGGTTCAGCAAGGCTAAGTGGCCTGAGACCTCACAGTTGACAGTACCCAGACTCCAACTCAGGTTTTCTGACTCCTCTTCCAGCGTTCCTTCCATGGGGGTACTTTCCATGTGCCATTGTGTGATTTTTAAAAAAAAAGTAATCTCTACACCCAACATGGGGCCTGAACTCACCACCCCAACATCGAGTCGGGTGCTCTATCGACAGAGTCATCCAGGTATCCTATCTTTGTGTCATTTTTAAGTCATACTTAAGCCCTGGAAAGCTGGGATGGGCACATATGATATTCCTCTTTGCTGAGCTGGAAAGTTGAACAACAAATCCACACAGAAAACTTGGCCCTGGAAGACAGGTCTTCTCATCTTCCAGGATCTGTGTTTTAGATTAAAAACAACCTGGAGATGGGGGAGCAGTCCCCCCCCCCCCCACAGGAGGATGGTGGAGGTGGGGGAGTGATGTCCAGGGAAAGCCGCAATCTGCCTTCAGGGAAACTTCTCATTTTCAAACTGAAAGATACAACTTCTCTGCCTCAGTTTCCTCTTCTAAAAGTCTTTGAAGGGGCTGGGAGGATGGAGAGGAATGGGGAGTTATTGTCTAGTGGGTACAGTTTCAATTCAGCATGAAGAGAAATTTCTGGAAGTGAATAGCAGGGACAGCTTTACAAATTGTGATGGTATTTAATGCCACTTAAAAATGGTGAAAATAGGGGGCGCCTGGGGGCTCAGTGGGTTAAGCCTCTGCCTTCAGCTCAGGAAATGATCCCAGGGCCCTGGGATCGAGCCCCACATCAGGCTCTCTGCTCAGTGGGGAACCTGCTTTCCCCTCTCTCTGCCTGCCTCTCTGCCTACTTGTGATCTCTCTCTCTCTCTCTGTCAAATAAATAAATAAATAAAATCTTAAAAAAAAAAAAAGGTTAAAATAGGGGCGCCTGGGTGGCTCAGTGGGTTAAGCCTCTGCCTTCGGCTCAGGTCTTGATCTCAGGGTCCTGGGATCAAGTCCTGCATCGGGCTCTCTGTTCAGTAGGGAGCCTGCTTCCCCCTCTTTCTCTGCCTGCCTCTCTGCCTACTTGGGATATCTCTCTCTCCCTATCAATAAATAAATAAAATTTTAAAAAATGGTTGAAATAGTAAGTTTTATGTTATGTATGTTTTACTACAATTAAAAAAAAAA
>RCUC01160870.1:0-58402 GCA_003697995.1 Taxidea taxus jeffersonii
ATTTCATTGATTTCTGCTCTAAACTTTATTATTTTCTTTCTTTTGCCAATTTGGGGCTTAGTTTCTTTTTCTAGCTCCTTGAGGTGTAAAATTAGGTTATTTGAGATAATATTTTTTTTCTTAATTTAGGCATTTATCACTTTTGAGGTTGTTTTTCTGTGTCCTGAAAGTTTGGTATATTGTGTCTCTCCATTATTTTTTGTCTCAAAAAAAAATTTTTTTTGATTTATGCTTCAACCTACCGGGTATTCATATTCATGTTGTTTAATATTTCTACATGCTTGTGAATTTTCCAATTTTCTTCCTGTTATTGATTTCTAGTTTGATACAATTGTGTTCTTGAATTGATTTCAACTTGATACTTGATACGATTCCAACCTCAATTTGTTAAGACTTGCTTCTATGTAAAAATCACTTTTATAATAGAGCTCCTTTCATTAAAATATATTTCAATCAAATCTTGCAAAGGAAAGCTCACTTAGTCCCAAGTCAACAATATAAAAGCAAGGAGAAAAGACAGGTTCTCTGCTGTGATCATGTTCAGGACATTTAGAAGGGTGAACGAAGGGTGAGCTAGGCTCTAAGAGTGCCATTGTGCTGTCTGTGCCAAAACTTCCACATACTGCCCACCACCCCCAGCCTTGAAATGGTCATCTGGTGGGTTGTATGCTGTCCACACTGGTTCTCCCAGAAACAGCCACATGGCCTTCACATTGTTCTTTTCCTCCAGCATGAAGTGGTGATAAGTCCCTACAAGAAGAGTTATCATGTCTCCTTTTTCCATAAAAATGTGGATCCTCTTGTCATCTTTATTTCTCACATCAGAGCAGCCACAGCTATCCAAGATGGGGCAGATTTCATCATCCAGGTGCTCCTCACAGAACATCTTAATCTTTTCTTCGTGATTTGGTTATCTTTGCATACAGTTATTAGGTCTTTTCAGGAGTAGTTCTCTCTCTTAAGGTTTTTCTAATTCTGAATCATTGTCATATTTGTCAGCAATCAACTTCTAGTAAAGAACCCCTACCTGGTGCAGCTGTTCCAGGCTTGTTTGGTGTGATGGGGCCACCTGGGGTCATGGGCAGACTAGTCTTTATACCAGCTCTGCACCATGGTCCAGCTGGGGCACCAGGAGCATCTGCCTGCTTGAATGTCCTGCCTGCCTGCCTGGCCCACTGACCCCACACCAGTAGCTGTAGGAGGTGGTGGGGGAAGAGCACCTCTTATATACTTTTGATGATGACTTATTTTTCCTTATATGATGACCTTCTTTGTCTCTTTATGACAGTTTTGATTTAAAATCTGTTTTTTATGATATGTGTGGCCATCTCTGTTCTCTCTTAGTTTCCATTTTCATAGAATATCTTTTTTCCATTCATTCACTTTCAGCCTATCTGAGTCCTTAAAGCTATAATGAATCTTCTATAGACAATATATTGTTGGATCTTGTTTTTTCCATCCCTTGGCAAATTTAATTCTTTTACATTTGTGATAAAGTGAAAGTTTCTCTAGGAGTACTCATCACATACCAGGAAACCCCCATAAGGCTATCACTGGATTTCTTAGCAGAAATTTTGCAGGCTTGGAGAGAATAGGAAAATATATCCAGTACGCTGAAAGAAAGAAAGAGAAAAAAAAGAAAACAGTACCTGGCAAAGCTGTCCTTCAGAAATGAAGAGAAAAAGACTTTCCCAGATAAGCATATCCACAAGAAGTTTATCACCATGAGACCTATCTTATAAGAAAAGCTAAAGGGGTTCCTCAAATTAAAATGAAAGACACTAATTAGCAACATGAAAACATAAAAAAGTATAAAACTCACCATTAAGGTAAGTATACAGTCAAATTCTGAATACTCCAATACACTAAATAATTGTAAATAATTTTTAACTCTGCTTATGGCCAAGAACATTCTGAAGTCATATTTCATTCATGACATATTAAACTCATCACCACATTCCTCCACCAACAATGTTTATATGCTACTTATCTGGGATTTTCAAGATCAGAGACAGCAGTTGTTTTATTTACTCCTGACGTACATAGTGCCATACCTGGTATATAAAACTAGCCCTTAGCTAAAAAAACAGAATAGTTATGGGTGCTATTTAACAGTCTATGTCAGTTCCACTCAGAGTGTGGCCCTCAGGCCAACAGCATTGGCATTACTAGAATTTATTTTAAAATTAAGTCCATGAGTCCTACATAGACTCATAAAATCAAAATACACATAGTTTGGAACCACGCATATCTGTTTTAACAAAATCTCCAGGTGATTTGTACAGTAGTTAAAGTTTGAGAATCCCTGGTCTAGGTAAAATCTTTAAGAGGCAAGTAATATATTTAGAACTTCTATTTTGAAAGTATAATGCCATTTAAAGGGGGATATTTTTATAGTCAAATACATGGACAGATACAGTGGATAGTTAGCACATGTCACATAAAGATAAACTCCTCTGGATTTAGAGTCTATATTTCTTAATTTATTTTTATATTTTAGAAAATTAAGTGACCACTTTTTTTTTTTAGATTTTATTTATTTATTTGACAGACAGAGATCACAAGTAGGCAGAGAGGCAGAGAGAGAGGAGAAAGCAGGCTCCCTGCGGAGCAGAGAGCCTGATGTGGAGCTCCATCCCAGGACTCTGGGATCATGACCTGAGCCAAAGGCAGAGGGTTTAACCCACTGAGCCACCCAGATACCCCTAAGTGACCACTTTTAACACAGTCGTGGTATTAATGAGTGTGCACTGGGTATACCACAATAAATTAGAAACTTAGCTTATATCTGAAAAAGATAGAATCCTCACATCATGGTGAATTATGACACATAATACATGTACCATAAAAATTCAAATAAAATCACTATCTTGACAAGAAAAAAAACCTCAGTAGTCAAGGAATATGATGACAGCTTAGGAGTATTGCTAATATTGAGAAAGACCTTTCGGAAGAAAGCATATTCTGAATTCTTCTTAAGTAGAGTATGGACGCTTTATTGCAAAGAAAAATAAGCACTCACTGCACATAACCAACAGCTGAGTAAAAGTTCAAGGAAAAAAAAAGCCACACATTTGGGAAGTCGTAAGGCAGAAACATTGACTAGAAGGGAAAATAGAGATTGAGGCACAGAGGAATGTGAGAATAACAATTAAAAAAATAAGCTAGAGATAAAGAACAGATGGAGATATAGCCAGAGGTAGAAAAAAAAGAGCAAAAGGATCTTGGAGGCAGTTAGCAGTGGATATGTAAACTCCTAAAAATGAAGATGCTTGTATGGGGGTTTCAGAATTGCTTAGACACTCAATGAGCTGTATGTGAACACATTCACATGCCTCCTGCCCACCCATTCTCCCACTTGTAGCTACAGACAAAAAGAAGGAGGATGAGAACAGTGTTTGGAACTCTATTCTAAAGGCATTTTTGTCCTGGTGTGTAGGAAGTATTGAAAATAATAAGGCTGTTTTTAAGATGCCATTCCTTGGCTTTCCATGGGAGAAGTATCACATCCACTATAAGATAACAATCTCCTCTGGAGAATTCAAAGTCCTACCCGGGAGAGACATTATTTGGAATTATCGTCAAGTACCGTGTTATTTTAAGAATTGTCTTTTCTTCCCAAATTTCAAAAGGAATAGCAAGTTTTCAGAGTTTTATTACTTTCATAAACATCACTACAAAAACAGGTCATTGTTATTATCTTTTAATTGGAGTAATTTTTAGAACAACATCAAACCAAGCTAAAGCTACCTGAGGAGAGAGAAACTAGTCAGTTTTCAATGGCTATAACCATACTCTGTTAACGGACATCTTTACATGGACACATTTATGTGCATGTGAAGTTTAGAAAAAGAAGCTCACAGCCTGCACCAATTTTTGGTGCCAATCCACCAAGTGGCTACAATCATTGCTATTTTAATAACTGTATTCATTTCAAAGAAACCCAAGTAATGCAGCTTTCTGCAAAAGCCTTGAAACTGACTAAGCCCTTAGGGTATCAGCATTTCTCAAGGAAAGAGGTTCACAGTTTACCATGTTATTTATATGCATATTGAAAGAGAAAGATTAAAAACAGCATTGTAAGTGTCTCCCTACATTTTATGCCTGCCAACTCTTTACTCATATTAAAAAAAAAGAAAAGAAAAAGAGTGTAAACTCAGAGGACATTGTCTACTCATACCTTGATTAAACTAAGGCAGAAAAATCCAAAAGTTTCTCCGCTGCTCTGGAGAAATGCTGTGGGGAGTATCTGATGAAGCCAGTCATTCTGCAAAAGCCCTCACATTTGTGGAGCCTGTCATACGTTAATCTAGCTGACCACCTCCATGAAGTCTTCAGAGATCAATCCAGTTCTATACTGATTTCTTCCCTGCTCATAAACACCAGATTATATTCTCAAGTAGCATATATAAATCTTGATGTGGGTTGACGCTTGCCACCTAGACCATATAGTCTTGAAGAAGCTTCCCTTACAGCCCACCCAGGATGCAATGTAGTATTTTATGCACAGAAGATGTTAAATATTTCAGTTTAAGACTGAGTCATCATGCTTAATGTATTTACCAAAGATTCCATATTTGTCACACAAGAATATTTGACTCAGCCAATATTGTAACCACATGTAATTTGTTTAGGAGCTGAGTACTTTTATAATGGTTGCCAAGGATAATAAATCTAAGCAGAATTCAAAACTCACATTTTGTATTCATTACAAACTTTTCTTAAGTGAGAAAAAAGTCCAAGCTTTTTATACCCAACATTTCCAGAGAGAATTTTAGAGGGAAAATTCTTTCAAGTTTGGGGAGAAATGAGAAAAAACAAGACATTTATAAAACTGACATGCGTTATGCTATCCTTCATTAGGATTAAATGGGTCATGGGTGCATTGATGACGATTACCAAGCCCAAAAATCCAGAAGTAATCTGCTGAGGCAATATTTGTAATTGGGATTGTTGAAAAATCTGGAATAGTAGCCAAAGACATGAACTCTTTATACCTTACTCATTTAGGCTTAGAGGAGGTGACTATTTAGAATCCAAGATTTCAACCTGGCCAAAGAGAGTTTGGAGAAAAAAAAAAAAAATCTACTCTTCTGAAGAGGAAGTCTACCTTCCATCTTCAAGCTGTATCTTGCAGCATAATTACTGTGAACATACTTGGCCAGTTGTATCAAAAATTTCAGTGTCTATGTTTCGGAGGATCCAGATTTTCTTGGAAAATCCTAGAACTCCATTCAACAGTTGCTAATCTGTAGCAGCCTGTGGCTCTTGAAAGGCATGAAGCACCTTATTGGTGACCATTCTGAAAACAATGTCATACTCTGTATCCAGGTGCCAAGTGAAAAGTCCTCCCGTGTGTAATGGTTTGAACACATTTCTTCCCAAATGTTTGGCATGTTTCTCAAAAGATTAAGTTTATTTCTCCAACATTCCCAAATAACTGCCTTCCTGCATATCCAAGATAATCACAAATTTAATTTTTCAGGCTGGGGAAAGATGATATAGTATGAAGGACTGGAAAAAGATCAAGACTGGGCACCAATCTGCTTGGTTTCTAATCTCATCTGTGAAATAATCTTGAGAATAAGTATCTTTAGCTCTTTGGTAGTCAGCTAAATAATTTCCATAATCTCACCCAGCCTTTAGTCTGTAACACGAGGAGCTTGGAAATTATTCTTTTTTGACCATCATATGATAGCAATATATTGTCAATAAATATCTAAAATATCCTCCATTTCTTTCATCTGTATAATGTGCTGTTTTTTCCAGCCAGATATAAAACTTAGGAACTTACAGACCCTGCATTAATTAGGGTTATTCTGGTCAAAATTAATAAAATATGACTTGAATTCATTTAACAACAATAAAACAGATTTTTTTATAAGTATTAAATAAAATCTGGACTATCATATAGGCCCATCCTGGCACACTCAAGGAAATATGGTCTGTTAATCAAACTTAATTATTGATGAAAAGAGTAACTAAAATTTTTACTGAAGCCTCTCACACAAATTCAAAGAGATAGATTTGTAATTCACAATATTTCATTAAATTCCCCTCTTCTCTAATTCTCAACAACTCCCATATACTGTTGCCAGCTTCCTGCCCCTTTCAACTCCCACTGAGTCCACTCCTAATCAAACAGTAGGCCCCCTACCACATGCAGATCATCCCCATTTCTCCCCTCCTCCCCTTTTCAAAATTCTATAGTCTTGACTATTTTTAATCCCTCCCTTCCAAAGTAAAGCTCAGCTTTCCTTTTCCTAATGTCAGGTTCTACCAATCCACTCAGAATCAGTAATAAAGTCAGGGTACTTAAGTGGAAAACTTGGAATCAACTTTAGAAAGTGAAGAAAAAGAGGGAAAAGGAGAGGGATTATCTCAATGAGGATATTGAAAAGGGAACAATTTGAAAAGTTTTATAATTTTACATATTCTATTATTTTCTACATTTTAACATTCATGGGAAGAGGGGCAGCGGAATCCTGACCAAACTGTATGAAGCATATAACTGGGTCTCTAGAATACACTATAAATCGCAGTAGGGATATTTTCAAGGGTATCTTTGTTTTCAATCTCTGCTATTTCTCTTGGGTACATGTTTGTGTCTCTTGCTCTAGAAACTGTTTTTCACACATTTTTGTCTTTATATGAGGAAAGCACATTCCCAGGGAGCTTTCCATTTAATATGTTACGTATTCAGCTACCCAGAGAGTAAATAATCTCTTTGTCATTGGAGGGGAATCTGATTCAGTTTATACCTCATGTCCATTCAACATCTAATTAAAAATGGCCAAGGTGATTGGTTCATATTATTCCAAATACATCTCAATATGCATACAAGTAGGATTTCTTAAAATGCAGTGGAAGGTTTGGTCTGCAAAGACAGTGCAACCATCCTCAATTATAGGGCAATCATAAATTCCACGTCTGAGTGTAAAATTTCTGATTATTTAGATAGGCTTGGAGTATCATCCCTCTCCTCTTCAATGTTGTTATTTTAGTTGTATTTCATGTATCTCAGTTTCAATGATGTATCCCTTATTGGAGAGAGAGGGAGACACCTTAAAAATACATTTCTTGAGATAAACTGTTTTGTTCATTACTCATTGTATATCTTTGCACAATATTGTCATATGTACCAGTTTTCCTAATGAAACTTACTGATTTTTATTTTTTTTAATTTTTTTTAAAGATTTTATTTATTTATTTGACAGACAGAGATCACAAGTAGGCAGAGAGGCAGGCAGAGAGAGAGGAAGGGAAGCAGGCTCCCCGCTGAGCAGAGAGCCCGATGCGGGGCTTGATCCCAGGACCCTGGGATCATGACCTGAGCCGAAGGCAGAGGCTTTAACCCACTGAGCCACCCAGGCACCCCACTGATTTTTATTTTTACCCAGAACCTTGCTTTCAGAATAGTAAGATATTAAAATATTTCATTATATTCATTGTATAGATAATGCAATGGAGAACCTTATCCAAGACCACATAGCTGGTAAGAAGAAAACACAGCAATTTTATCTCCCCCTTACTTTTCATTTGATTTCACCTGTGGGCCCAAGCAATGTCAGTTAAACCTGTTCTGTGCTTTGGAGGAAGAGTCAACTTAGATTTGGCTAGGTTACAGGATCTAATTTTCAGAAGAAAGATAAAAGCAAACCAGTAGTTTTGTAATTTAATACAAGTTAATAAGCTAGCTAAATTCATTATTAAGCTAGGTACAAAATTATATGACCCAGGAAATTCATAAAACTCTGGATTTTCTTTGTATCTTAATACCTATAGTAATAGTGAATTCTTCCGTAGCTTTAGTTGTACATAAGAGGTTTAATAATGACCTTCAATCAAATACCTACATTCTAGGCATACAGAAAGAATTCGTTTAGAATGTAAAACTGGATTTGAACTTCCCTTTGTCAGATTCACCTAGACTTTGCATTCAACTCTTTTCACATCAGTAAGAAGGGAGAAAGGAGGAGGAAAATGATCAATGATTGTGCTATCTAATTTGATGATAATAAGTTTTGGAAGGGAGATGGGCAAACATGGGGTCCAAAGAGTTAACTACATGGACTAGAGAGACCAGCAAAACCATGGGGTAGAAGCAAGCAAACTGCAAAAGTTTTCTTGGTTATCAAGTTATGTAAAGCCTATATTTCCAGACTTCTTCAGGGCAGCAACAAAAGAGCTGGATTACAGAAAGATCCAGATCCAAGAAGTCTCCAGTCAAGGCCAAATTCACACAGATAAGTACATAGTAGTACATGGGATTAGGTGGGATGGGGTTGGGGCTAGAGGAACTAAGAGGCAAGTCAAGAGTATTTGTGGATGAGTTGGCAAAAGACAAACAAATTTGGGGGATTTTTGTCTTTGTAATAGTTAATTTTATGTGTCAACTTTACTTGGTTAAGGGAAGCCCAGATAGCTGGTAAACTTTATTTCTGGGAGTGTCAGTGAGAGAGCTTTTAGAAGAGACTAGCATTTAAATCAGTAAAGAAGCTCCATTCTCACTAATGTGGGCAGGCATCATCCCATCTGTTAAGAGCCCTAAACAGAACCAAAAGGTAGAGGAAGGATACATTCTGTCTCTGTGTCTTCTTGAGCTGGAGCGTCCAGTTTTGTGTGTATGTGTGTGTGTCTAATGCTTTTGTTGAAAGGGGGCATCCCATGTTTGCCTTCCCTTGGACATTGGAGCTCCTAGTTCTTAACCCTCTGGCTTTAGACTGAAATACACTAGCAGCTGTCCTCATTCACCAGCTTGCAGATAGCATCTTGTAAAGGGCTGTGGTTAGTCTTGAGTGGGCTTCATATGAAACACCACAGTGATTTATGATGCACCACTTAGAATAACTATAGTTTTCAATTGTTGGCTCATGATGACAGGGTTGTAATGAATATATACATTTAAATATATGGTAGTCTTTTAAGAGATGTTTTGGGATATACATTCTGTGGTCCTGAAATCTTAACAAAATGCTGCTCTTCTTTTATTTAGCCCATCAAGTTTCAAATTAGTCTGAAAAGTCTCTCCCATTCTGTTTCTTCTAAATGCCGCTTTGGGATTTGACTTTCTCTTTAAAATAGACATGGTATGGATACACTGAGGCTTGCTGTGACACAGACAACACAAAAAATCTCTGGGATTTTCCTGATCTGAGATTCTTTCTTTTACGCCAAAGATATCTGCTTCCCTCCACATTGCCAATTCACATTCGATGCTCACTTTCATCCTCACTTCCTCATGATCAGCCTGGATATTAGAAAGAAAGTCACACTGACACAGGATTCCTGGTGAGCAGTAAACACAAAATTAACTTTCTTAAAATTTCAAGATTTGTGTCTATGAAAATAAGAACTGAAAAGAGAAAAAGTAAAAGTTCTTAAGTGGGTCTTGTTCTTCTTTTAGATCTATTTAAAATGTTATCTATATCTTTAAAAATACCATATATATAAGATTTTTAGCTTATAAGCTATAAAAATAAGCCAATAAGATTTCTAACTCTCCTATCTATAAAATGGGGATGATGTTAACTTACTTCAAGGGCGATCATGAAAAGGGAAATAATTACTAAGTGTTCCCTGTAAGTGCATGCCATTATTATTGCAGATGTTCAACGCCATCAGGGGTCAGCATTGTTTATTTATTTGTTTGTTGATTAATTTATTTAGAGAGCATGAGCAGTGGGGGAGGGGCAGAGGGATAGGGAGAGAGAGTCTTAAACAGGTTCTACACTCAGCATGAAGCCAGGCACAGGACTTGAAACCACGGCCCTGACCTGAGCTGAAATCAAGTGTCGAACAGTTTACCAACTGAGCCCATCCATGTGGGTATTTATTTATTTATTTATTTACTTATTTATTTATTTCTTTTTAGTTAAAGATTTTATTTTTTGTCAGAGAGAGGGAGAGAACATGCACACAAGCAAAGGCAGTGGCAGGCAGAGGGAGAAGTAAGTTCCATGCTGAGCAAGGATCCCAGGGTCCTGGGACATAATCCCAGGACCCTGGGATCAGGACCTGAGCCGAAGGCAAAGGCTTAAGCGACTGACCCATCCATACAATCCAACTGTGTGAGTATTTAAACAAGAGACTACCTAATATTCGAGATGTAGTCGAGATGATTGCAGCAACTACTCAAATCTTAAATTTGGAAAAATGTAAATTCAGGGGGCTTAACCCAGACTTATTGACTCAAAACTTCTGTAGATGAATCTGAATTTTTTTTTTTAAGTTCCTCAGTGAATTCTGATAGATGGCCAACTTTGGGTTTTAGTGAATAAATACCTGTTAAAATTGCTGATATTAATACAATTTGAAGAACCAAGTTTTACTATGTGTTTATGGTTTGCTTGGCACTTTGCTATGTGCAATATATGCTGCATTCTCATAACTATCATAGAAAGAAATAGCTTAATTGCATTTGGCACATTAGAAAATAGGCACAGAAGGGAGGCAACTCCCGTAAGTTGACAGAGTGGGGGTGGTGACAAAGCTGGGACTGAAACCCAGTTCTTCCCAACTCCAGGACTAGTCCAGTAATCTTAACCAGTGCACTCCACTATCTGTTCTAAAACACTGTGATACCATCTTTTCATTTCTTCCCTGTGGAGTTCCATAGTTCCAAAACAACTAAAACCATCTGAACACGTTCTACTTTGATTATGTTTTGAGCAATGGGAATGAATGTGCTCCAAACTGCAAATCTGTGTGTGAAATTATGGATAAATTTCCCTTAATTTCTTTCTGTTTCATTTATAGTGTCAACACATTGGTAGCTTTTAGAATTATCTATGCATTTGAGAGCTAATTAGAAAACTTTAAAAAACGATGAAACATTCACAAAGTCTTTGTAACTTCTTTTTCTTTTTAAACATGAACAACAGCAACGGTCCCTTTCCTTTTAGAAAGCTACTCATCACCAAAAGAATCTAATGCTTCCGGGCACCATTTTTTTTTTCCCCTTAATTTCCTGGCTTCCATTTTAACCATGTTGCTATCTTCTAGATATGAGCAGGGATCTGTTGCTGACATAAACTTAGAATCATATTTGAGGGGACAGTTAGAGTTACCAAGAGGATTGATTAGCCATGCATTGGATTCTGATCAGTTCTCTGTACAAAAGACCCCAACACAGAGCAGCTTATAGAGCACAAAGGTATTTTTATTTTCCATAGCCTTTTACAGGGGCTATTACAGAGAGTAAAGCAAGCATCTAACTTCTTCTGTCCTTTGGTTTTGCCTTTCTTGACGTGTGGTACAGAGACCATGGTTTAAAAATACCCCTTAGGGCGCCTGAGTGGCTCAGTGGGTTAAGCCTCTGCCTCTGGCTCGGGTCATGATCTCAGGGTCCTGGGATCGAGTCCTGCATTGGGCTCTCTGCTCAGCAGGGAGCCTGCTTCCCCTCCCTCTCTCTCTGCCTGCCTCTCTGCCTGCTTGTGATCTCTCTTTCTGTGTCAAATAAATAAATAAAATCTTAAAAAAATAAAATAAAAACATTAAAATAAAAATACCCCTTACCCAGACTTGCAGAAGCGCCATATGAAAAGAAAAAGGGAGGGAGAGAAGTTTGCCTTTTTCTTTTAAGGCCATGAACCAAGAGCTAATCACATCTCTTTTGTTCATATGCCACTGGACAGAACCAAGTCACATGACCACACCTATGTGCTTAGAAGAGTGTACGGTATGGGCCTGGACGTATAGCCATGTGCTCAGGTAGGATTTATATTACTATACAAGAAAAAAAAAATGGACATGGAGGGGGAGGCAAATGTCAGCTTCTGCCATTATCCCCATTGTTTCAGAGATAAACATTTATAAGTGTTCAGAAGAGATTCCATTTTTTCCACCTTGATACTATTTCTTGACCTATTTCACCTAATCCCTGGCTAGAATTTAATAAAGAAAGCCTACTTAAGTCAAAGCTTAGAATAGAAGAAGTTCTACAGCACTAGTAAACATTTCTCTTTCTTTGACTATGCCATCTCTACAGATGCTAATGAGGTCTTAATGGATGAAAGTCTTAAATACTAGGATCTTTTTTTGTAAGGAAAATACTCTTTCTATTGATGTAGCACAGTTTCAGTGCCATATACCAAATTAAACAAATGTCTTCTACTACTGAAAGCAACATGAAAACATTGAAAGGACATTCAATATTTCACAAATGTGAGGAAACTTGGGTCTTAATCTTGACTCTACAAGTGACTAGCTGAATGACTTTGGTAAGACACTTTGTGATATTAATATTGTGGGCAAAATAATGGCCCTCCAAAGATATCCGGGTCTGCGGGGCGCCTGGGTGGCACAGTGAGTTAAAGCCTCTGCCTTTGGCTCAGGTCATGATCTCAGGTGCTGGGATGGAGCCCCGCATTGGGCTCTCTGCTCAGCAGGGAACCTGATTCTCCTTCTCTCTCTGCCTGCCTCTCTGCCTACTTGTGATCTCTGTCTGTCAAATGAATAAATAAAATCTTAAAAAAAAAAAAAAAGATATCCGGGTCCTAATCCCTAGAACCTGTGAATACACTAGGTTATATGGCAAAGGGGAATTAAGTCTGCAGTGGAATGAAAGCTGCTAAATGATCTAACCTTGAGATAGTGAATTATACTGTGTAATTCTGATAGACCCAATATAACTACAAGAGTATTGTTTTAAATTACTAAGTTTGTCATAATTTGTTTTGTTCATAATAGGAAACAAATACTTTATTTATATTATATTTAGATTCAAGAGTTTTACTACATGATTCAAAGCATCTCTTTGACTCTCTCAAGTAGGTATTGAAGGAAACCAGGATCAAGTAACTTTCTCAAAATCGGGCAGGAATTGGTGAAGAGGGTACTCAAATATTATTCAAAAGTCTACAGTGTCCTATTTAAGACATAGTCTTTGTACTTTATAATACTTTGTTCCACTATGCATTTGTTTTACGTACTTTTCCAAATGTGTTCTATTTCACAATAAACAAAACATAAAAACAAAAACAAAAAGACATAGTCTTTGTATTCAGGGACCTTAGAGGGATTCTGATTGATTAATTTTATGGTGTTTTGAAGAGCCTAGAATAGGAGTTGGAAAACTTTTCTATAAATACCCACACGGGAAATGTTTCAGGCTTTGTAGGCCAAATGTTCTCTGGGCATACTCGACTCTGTCATTGTAGCATGAAAGCAGCCACAGACAATACTGTAACAAATGAGTATGGCTATGTTCCAATAAAATTTTACTTACAAAAACATGGAGTGGACGAGAATTAGCCCATAGGTGTGGTTTACTAACAACAGCTCTAGAACAGAAGAGCTTAAATACAGGGAATTCTCCTATTAAATGGTTTAGCTTAATGGAGACGATTCCCTGTATATAGGTAAAGACTGTTGATGTAAGGTATAATTCATAATGAATTGGACTTCATACTGATACTTTTCATGTCTATTCCCTTCTTGATATTCTATCCCTTCCCCAGATCCCATATCTACACAGCTAACTTCTCTTTTCTTTTCAGTCATTATCAAATCTGATGTCCATGAGAACTACTCTGATCAACCCATTTCAAATGACAACTTTTTTGCCATAACTGCATGATAGCTCCTCTTTACCTTGTTCTACATTCCCCAAAGGTATTTATTACCTTCTGATATATAACTTATTTATTCATTTTATCTAGGGTTAAGTGCCTGTCTTTCCCTAGTAAAAATGATCTTTGCCTTGTTTGGCTTGCTGATATATCAGAAGTACCTTAATATAGTACATGACACACTCTCTACAGATATTTGTTGACTAAATATTGTCCATGGTGTCTTATTTGTTTCTTGTTAGGTCAGATTTATAAAGCATTAATTTCTTTACACTTGATGTGTATACATGACCAGAGATTTCACTTAATATTAAATGTCATTTTCCTTTGGGATAGCACATTTTTACTGCCTTGCTAAACAACATAATTCCCTCTAGCCTACTGAATCTCCCCCCATTCAAATGAATTTGAGGTTTTCTATTCCTGTCTCTAAATTCACCTTCCAGTGCAATTCCAAATATTTATTGTTCCCCCTGCCCCTAGAGAATCTTACATCAGTGATCGCAAAGCACTTGGAAAATATTTCAGAAACAAGTGGCTATTTAAATGCAAGCTCCAATATGATAATGAAGGAAAGGAGAGACATTGCAAGACACAAATGAAAGATAGAGCATGCTTGTGTTTATCCTAGAGCTGTATTGGGATTCCTATAATGATTAATGATGCAATAATATAATAAGAACTCAGTGGCCATGAGGCAGTGGCATTTGCAAATAAAGAATGAGATCGGAAAGTAATCAGCAGGAACTTCGAACTTAGTTAAGGTTCCAAGTTATGCACCATTTTTTATACCATGTTAGTTCATTTCCTTTCATATTACTACCCTAAATCATCTTGCTCTAAGGAAGAAAGAACAGCTGAGTTGAGTATGAAGATTAACGGGCAGTATATCTATCTTTGTTTGGTAGGATGAGCACCTAAAGTTTAGAAAGCAAATCAGAACTTCTCGGTTTGCAAATTGGACTGGAAAACTGCCCAAGAACATGTTTTCTGCTAAACATACTCTCCAACCCTGGTCATACTGGAAATGTAATGCTGGTCCTTATTAAACCAAATACAACCTCTGAAGAGACCGCAAATATATGACTGAAAATCACAGCGCAGTGATAGAAGGTCTCCACTATAGTTTAATCAACTTGAAGGCCTGATTATTTGAGTGGGAGCTATTTATTAATTCAAAGTACGCTTCTTTGGACGTTTGCATCTCTCTTTCTTGACATCAGCTCGTTTTCAGAAACCCAGACCTGCATTTCTATCCGACTGCTTCACTTCTTCATCTGGGTGTCTTGCCCAAAGGCCACTGACACCATAAACCCATCATGTTCAAAACAGAATTTGCGGGACACCTGGGTGGCTCAGTTGGTTGGGTGGCTGCCTTCGGCTTGGGTCGTGGTCCCAGTGTCCTGGGATCGAGTCCCACATTGGGTTCCTTGCTCGGCGGGGAGCCTGCTTCTTCCTCTGCCTCTGCCTGCCTCTCTGTCTGCCTATGCTCTCTCTCTCTCTGACAAATAAAAATTAAAAAAAAAAAATGGAATTTGCACCTTTCCTTTAAAAGGCCTGCTAATAACCCCAGGCAGAGAGATCTGATTCCTCCTTCTGACATCTATTACCTAATCCCCTACTAAAATCACATAAATTCTATATTCCCAGTGTCCTTCATATTTTGTTCATTCTCACCTACATTACCCATTATAATACAGGCCTTTATAACATTTCTACTTTGTCATTGTAATAGCCTTCTCACTGGTCTACTGCCTTCTCTGTCTCCAAGGCAACATTCTGCCACCAGATTAATCTTCCTAAATTATAGCTCTGACAATAACCTGCTCAGATACTTACCAGCTCTTCAATACCTACCAGATTAAGGATGGCTTCTCCTTCTTTGCATTCAAGTCTTCCTATCTGTTGTTGAACTACCTTGCCAAAAGCCTCTCCAAGGTGCTGCCAAACACAGAGACCAAACTGGCCAAAATCCCCTTAACTTTCCAAATTCAGTGCCTTTGCTCACAATACATTCCTTACCTGAAAGGTCCTCCCTTAAGTCTTCTGCCTGTGAAAACCTTACCTACCTATTAATCTCACATGTGAATCTCTTTAATACATTCCTATTTTCCTGAAAATGTTGTGTCTTACCTCTGTTGAATATATTATATATATGTGTATATGTACACACACACACATATATATATAATATACACATACACATATATATGTATGTACATATTCCTTTGTTAGTAGTTTCCTTACCTCTCCCCCAGTTAGGTCAAAAAGGACTGTGTTTCCTCCATATTTGTATCCTTCCTGACATTCTGCACTTATTGTATGCATGTTGCAATAAGTTAAGTTGAAACCAGAAATATACACAAAGATATGACTAAAGATTTCTAAAAGGCAGTTAGTGGTTTCCAGTCATTTTAAATTTTAATTTCTGTAACTGTTTTTTACCTTACCCTGGAAAAAAAAAAAACCATATATATATATATGTGTATATATATGGGTTTTTTTCCACAAGGGAGGAACGTGTACTGAAATTCACTTAACCAAATTCAATTAATCTTTATGAGAACCTTACATATCAGGATCTAGCTGTAGACAGCTACTAAGTGTGAAATAGCAATGAGCATATATGTTTTGGTGAGATATCTAAAACTACCATAATGGTTTATGAAAACACCTGTTAGTTATAAGGTTGACGTATGATAAGTATTACTAATACTTCTGTGATTTATCACCTAAATTCATAGATAATATATAACAGGTTTGTTGCAGACATTGATAGCCAAAACATATTAAGGAAATACTAAATTTCCATTAGAAGGTAATGGAGATAATGATAAAAACTTGCCACCCAAATTCATGGACTCTTTCCCCTACTTGGAAGACCTTGCAATTTTAGATTCTCTCAGCTAGAAGCACAGTCTTTTCAATCTTCTAACACTGAAAATGTATCTCTGCTACAGCATTTATATGCAATAACACCATCTGATAGCAAATTTTATATATTTTTAAGAATCTCGGCAATTTTTGTTTTTTGCAATTTCTCCTGACATTACCTGAATCACTTTAAAATGTCTCAAGTCAATAGATTTAACTCAACATCTAAAATCTATAAATAGTGACTCTTTCCCAGAGGGGAAAAATCCATAATACTGCTTTAACGTCTCCAAAGGCCCTATTTAGAATAAAGTCACATTCTGAGGTTCTTGGTGGACCCAAGTTTTAGGATACACTTTTCAACTCACTACAGGTAGCAGAACTATAATTTTCCCATGGGTTACTTTGTCTTAAAGTAGACACCAATAGAATCTTGGGAAGACAGTCTCTAATGTAAAGATAAGGATAATTATAGCTGGTGTTATTCTGAGTGGGCCCTAAATCTGATGACTTGTATCCTAGTTATAAGAGGAAAGGGCAGGGACTCCTGGATGGCTCAGTCAGTTAAAGCATCTGCCTTCAACTCGAGTCATGATCCCAGAGTCCTGAGATTGAGTCTGGAATTGAATAAGGCTCCTTGTTCAACGGGAAGCCTGCTTCTCCTTCTGCCTGCTGCTCCCCCAGCTTGTGCACACACACTCTCTCTCTCTCTTACAAATTAAAAAAAAAAAAAGTCTTTAAGAGGAAAGGGCATACAAAGACACAAAGAGAGAAGAAGGTCTTGTGAAAATGGAGGTGGAGATTGGTGTGTTGCAGCTAAAAACCAAGGGACACCAAGTATTGCCAGAAAAAAACAGAAGCAATGAAGAATCAAGGATTCTTCTCTAGAAGCATTCTTCCTATGCTCTTGGAAGGGAGCATGGTGCTGCTGATACTTTGATTTTGGACCACTAGCCTCCAGAAGAATTGGAGAATAAGTTCCTCTTGTTTTAAAACACAGTTTCACTCAGCATAATCTCTTCCAGACCTGTCCATGTTGATATAAAAGTTAGAGATTATGCTGAGTGAAATCAGTCAAGCAGAGAGTCAATTACCATATGGTTTCATTTACTTGTGGAGCATAAGGAATAACATGGAGGACATTGGGAGAAGGAGAGGAGAAGTGAGTTGGGGGAAATCAGAGGGGGAGATGAACCATGAGAGACTGTGGACTCTGAGAAACAAACTGAGGATTTAGGAGTGGGAGGAGGATGGGGTGTTGGGTGAACCTGGTGGTGGGTATTAAGGAGGCATGTATAGCATGGAGCACTGGGTGTGGTGCATAAACAATGAATGCCGGAACACTTACAAGAAATAAAATAAAATAAAATAAAATGGAAAAAAAATAAAGCACACAGTTTGTGGTGGTTTGCTACAACAGCCCTAGGATATGAGTATATTAAGTAGCGCTTCACAGAAATTCCATATTCAAGGGTCATGGAAGATCATTAATTCTTTTATAATATTTTTAAGGAAAGGCAAAATAGCCTAGGTATTAAATGCAAATGTTCACACCAAATATATATATATTATATTATTATCTACCTTATTATTAAATTATATTGTTATATAAATTGTATATTATTAACATATAATATATAATTTATTATATAATTACATATATAATTCACTACCATAAAATATATAATTACATATAACCATATATATATTATACACACTTAAATGTACAGCACCATGAATGAAAACTTAGATGTGCAGTCAAATAGAACTGGGCTTGAATTCTAGTTTTACTTATTTACTTGTTATCTGAATCCTTGGGTAAGAGCTTGAATATCTTTAAGCCTCAGCTCTTCAATAATAAAACAATTGCTACCTCACAAGGTTCTTGTGGGAATTAAAAGAAACAATGCATATAAAATGCCTCTCAGTTACCGCTACATAATAGGTATTCCACAATGTCAGCTGACATTAATGTTATTTTCATTTTAATAATATAATTATTACTATGTATCATTATCTTCTGGGAAAGGGATTAATTTCTCCCTGGCAAAGTCCCTGCTGTCTCACAAAATTAGAACTTCTATCAGTACTTTCCTTCCTTTTGTTGAGGAGAGAAACTACCTCTCACAGGCTGAAAGCTGATTTTATGTTCCTGATAAGAGAGCAAAGGTCTTTGGTATACAGCATGGTCTAGACCATGATACATTAACAATTCACCCACTCCAATGTACCCCAAACCTCAGAGGTTTAAACCATCAATATTATCTTTTCACTCATCCTTTTTTTTATCCCCCAGATCAGCTGTTACTTCTGTTCCAAGCCTCCCTCATCCAGGAGTCTAGGGATGACCCAGTAGTTGCCATCTCTGTAAGTACTTGGTAAGAACTCTTCCCTTAAGAAATGACCTATAAAGGAGGAGATGGCGGAGTGGAGACCTAAATTTCGATAGTTATCAAACCATTCTGAACACCTACAAACTAAACAGGAGGTCGAAGAAAAGAATAGCAACAATTCCACAAGCAGAAAAGCAACCACTTACTAGAAGGTGGGACTTGTGGAGAAGTGAATCCAAAGCCACGAGAAGATAGACTTCAGGGGGAGGGGCCGGCTCCAAGCAAGTGAGAAAGCAGGGGAGCACAAAATCAGAACTTCTAGAAGTCTGCTCCACTGAGGGGCATCACTGCAGAGGCTAAGCAAGGAGTGGCGCTCTCGTGGGGACAGTGGGGTCTCAGGTCCCTCAGGGTCACAGAAAGATGGGGGTATGTCTGAGGTTGGTAGAGCTTGCAGGTATCTGAGCAGGGAAGCCAGCTACAGAGAGAGAGCCGAGGGGCTCTCTCAGCCCGGGGTTACCTTGTAACAGGGTTACACAGATCAGGGGGTTACCGTGATCTAAGGCACAGTAGGGCCTCTGCTCATTAAGTAGAGACTTCACATGTGGCATATCCAGGGATAGCCCCTTCTTCCTCCTCCACTGCAGGAATCTGCTGGGTTTGGAGACTCCAAACAGGGCCGAGAGCCAGAGATAGAAGGGATTGGTCACATGCCGGGTAAGCACGGAGCGCAGCCAGAGACCAGGGTGATGGGAGGGATTGACTGCTTTTCTCCAAGGGCACACTGAGAAGCAGAGCCCTGAGCTCTCCTCTCCTCCTGACAGGAGATTGGGAGGCTGCCATTTTCACTCCCATCTTCCGGAACTCTACGGAAAGTGTTCAGGGAACAAAATCCCGAGAGGAACCCAAGCAGATTACTTAGCCCGGCCCCTGGCAAAGGCGGTGCAATTCCACCTCGAGCAAAGACACTTGAGAATCACAGCAACAGACCCTTCCTGCAGAAGATCAACAAGAACATCCAGCCAAGACCAAGTTTACGGATCAGTGAGAACTGCGGAATTCCCTAGCTAGGGGAAAGCAGCACGTAGAGTTCATGGTTCTTTTCCCATGATTCTTTAGTCTTTCAAAGTTAATTTTTATTTTATTTTTTTTTTTTCTTATTCTTTTTTTTTATTTTTCCTCTTTCCTATTTTAGTCCTTTTAAACTATTTTATCTTATCAATACCTTTTTAAGAATATTTTTTAATTTTCATTTTTTTAAAGATTTTATTCATTTATTTGACAGATCACAAGTAGGCAGAAAGGCAGGCAGAGAGGCAGGGGGAAGCAGGCTCCCCGCAGAGCAGAGAGCCCAATGTGGGGCTCGATCCCAGGACCCTGGGATCATGACCTGAGCCGAAGGCAGAGGCCCCAACCCACTGAGCCACCCAGGCACCCCTTAATTTTCATTTTTATAATCATATTCTATCCCTTCATTGTAGTTAACCTTATTTTTTACATACATATAAGTTTTTCTTTCTTTAAAATTTTGGATTACAGTTTCTTCTAATAGACCAAAATATACCCTAAATCTAGCATATGGCTTTGTTCTAGTCTCCAGCCTGATCACATTCTCTCCTTTTTTTTTTAACCAACATTTTATCTTATCAATCCCTTTTTTTTTAAAGATTTTATATATTTATTTGACAGAGAGAGATCACAATTAGGCAGAGAGGCAGGCACAGAGAGAGAGAAGAGGAAGCAGGCTCCCTGCTGAGCAGAGAGCCCTGATGTGGGGCTCCATCCCAAGACTCTGGGATCATGACCTGAGCTGAAAGCAGAGGCTTTAACCCACTGAGCCATCAGGAACCCCTATCAATCCCTTTTTTAAAATCTTTTTTAATTTTCATCTTTATAGTCATATGCCATCCCTTCGTGTTTACCCTTATTTTTATATGCATATGTTTTTCTTTCTTTAAAAATTTGGGAGGCAGTTTCTTCTAACAAGCTAAAATACACCCAAAATTAAGTGTGTGGCTCTGTTCTATTCAGCAGCCTACTCATTTTTTTTTTTCTCCCTTTCCTCTCCCCCTGGTTTTGGTCTCTCCTGATTTGGTTAGTTTATATTTTTCTGGGGTAGCTGTTACCCTTTTAGCATTTTGTTCTCTCATTCATCTATTCTTCCCTAGACAAAATGATAAGGCAGAAAAACTCACCTCAGAAAAAGAAAAGAGGTAGTACCAACTGCTGTGGACCTAATCTATACGGACATTCATAAGATGTCAGACTAGAGTTCAGAATGACTATTATAAAGATGCTAGCTGGGCTTGAAAGAACCATAGAAGATACTAGAGAACCCCTTTCTGGAAAAATAAAATCCCTTTCTGGAGAAATAAAAGAACTAAAATTTAACCAAGTTGAAATAAAAAAAACTATTAATGAGCTACAATAAAAAATGGAGACTCTTACTGCCAGGATAAATGAGGCAGAAGAGAATTAGTGATATAGAAGACCATATGATGGTGAGTAAAGAAGCTGAAGAAAAGAGAGACAAACAACTACTGGACCACAAGGGGAGAATTTGAGAGATAAGTGATACCATGAGATGAAACAATATTAGAATAATTGGGATCCCAGAAGAAGAAGAAAGCGGGGGCAGAAGGTATATTGGAGCAATTTATAACATAGAATTTCTCTAATTTGGCAAAGGGAACAAGCATTAATTTCCAGGAGGCACAGGGAACCCCCTCAAAATCAGTAAAAATAGGTCAACACCCCATCATCTAATAGTAAAACTTACAAGTCTTGGAGACAAAGAGAAAATGCTGAAAGCAGCTTGGGACAAGAAGTTTGTAGCATTCAATGGTAAAAATATTAGATTGGAAGCAGACCAATCCACAAAGACCTGGCAGGCCAGAAAGGACTGGCATGATATATTCAGAGCACTAAATGAGAAAAATATGCAGCCAAGAATACTAGCTAGTCTGTCATTGAAAATAGAAGAAGAAATAAAAAGCTTTCAGGACAAACAAAAACTAAAAGAATCTGCAAACAGCAAACCAGCCCTATAGGAAATATGGAAAGGGGTCCTCTAAGCAAAGATAGAACTTAAAAGAAACAGACCAGAAAGGAGCAGAGGCAATATACAGCAACAGTCACCTTACAGTGCAATACAATGGCACTAAATTCATATCTTTCAACAGTTACCCTGAATGTAAATGGGCTAAATGCCCCCAATCAAAAGACACAGGGTATCAAATGGATAAAAAAAACAAGACACATCGATATGCTATCTGCAAGAAAATCATTTTAGACCAAAAGACACCTCCAGATTTAAAGTGAGGGGATGGAAAACAATTTACCATGCTAATGAACATCAAAAGAAAGCTGGGATGGCAATCCTTATATCAGACAAATTAGATTTTAAGACAAAGACTAATCTAACAGCAAAGAGAATGAGGATTAATAAATGGAAACCCTCAGAAGCCCCAGTGTTTAAGGGGACACATCATTCTGTGTATTTTCTTTTGCCAAAAGCTCATAGTTTGAATTTAATCATGTGTAAACATCCAACCAAAACTGAAGACTTACAAAATTTCTGGCCAATAAGAAATATAGGGGTCATGAAAAATGAAGAAACACTGAGAAATCCTCCCAGATAAAAAGAGATTAAGGAGATGTAAAAACTAAATAGAATGTGGGACCCTGAATTGGATCTACATCAAAACAAATAAACAAAAAGACATTACTGAGAATTACTGGGAAAATTGTGAAAAAAAATTGAGTAGTCTTACATAAATGTTAATTTCATAACTTATTGATTATTTGTGCTTACATAAAATATTATCTTTTGGGAAAGCTAGTTAAAGGGTATATGGGAATTTTTTGTTCTATTTTTGTGGCTTTCTGTATCAAAAGTTAAAAATGAAAAAAATAAATTTAACAAGAGAGCACAATAATTTTGGGAAGCAAACACTTGGGCAGAAACATTTCCAATTTTCTTGCCCAAATTTTTGTTTTCCCAGAATCACTGTGTTCATTTATTCAAAGTATTAACCATTCTCACATTACTGAATCTAAAAACCCCAAGACTATTTTGTGGTTGGTCCTCTTGGATTATTCCTCTCGCTTCTCTGTTTTATTAGCAGTAATTGTTCTGGGAACTGATCGTATTTCTGAGATTTCTATTTAGATTAAGTCATATGTATACTACTGAATTTTATTTGCTTAAAGAAAAAAAAAAAGATTGTGCCCATGGGGGGAAAAACATATTTTATTATATGATAATATAGGTGTACAATTTAAAATTGCAACTCTGAATTTGTGAACCCAAAGGAAAAGTGTCATTATTAATTATCATGATACAATTTCATCCCTGTATTTGCAATATTTGCTCCAAACCTAGTGACAGGCTCTATATTGAAAAATGAACATTTATGACAAAACAGTCAATAATTAGAAAACCAATGTTAGTGAGCTTCCTCAGACATTTGAACCATCAAAAGAGAACAGATTTTGATGTAGTTTTTCTAAAGGAAAGAATGCCTCACTGCAGCTTCTTTGTTCCACCTGTAAAACTCAGCTGCTGAGTATGATTCTTCCTTCCTCTTACTTATCATTGTTCAAGATAACATATCCATTGAGTCAAATGCAGGAGATCCCATTGCTAGTGTTTCCCCAGCATGTCCAGTAACCACTGAATTTAGAGGTTCAATATCTCTTTGCCTGATAGTTTGCCATTTGCTCAGTCTTTTTACCTCATGAACAAGAACGGAAACTCTCACAATATCCCACAAACATACAAACACTCTCCCCCACCCCAAGAGATGCTTATTCACAATATACTGGTAACCAAAATCAAGCAGAAAGATGTTTCCAATGCATAAAGGAAAAAGGCCCTACTACAGATTACAAAGTTTTGCATAATCTGATTCCTTACCAGCCTCCTCTCTTATGATTTCTCACATGGTTAAAAAAAAAAAAATACAATGGCATGCCTCTGTGGGTACTGATCCCTCCATGTGAAATTTTTTTGTTTGCTTGTTTAAATACTTTATTTACTTGTTTGAGAGAGAGAGAGAGCACAAGTAGGGGAGAGGTAGAGGGACAATCACACTCTCTGCTGAAAACAGAACCTGATGTGGGATTCGATCCCAGGACCCCAAAATCATGACCTGAGCCAAAGTCAGGTGCTTTACCAACTGAGTCATCCAGGCACCCCACTCTGTAGGAAACTTTGTCCACTCTGATGGCATCAGTTGGTGCCGTTATGCTGAAGATGTTCACATCCCTATTAGTAGTTCAGGTTTTCTTTCTGAGCTCCAGACCATGTTTTCAAATATTTACAGCTCCTCTTCAGTTCCATGTCTCACAGTTCCTAAAATTCAAACAGACCAAAGAGTTGCCACTTTCTCTACTTCCAAATCCATTCCTTCTTTGCTCTCTAATCAATGAGTGGAATGACATTGTAGTAATTTTCCCAAGTCAGAAACTAAGTTTCACCATTAATTTTCCCTTCCCTTGTACACCCAGAATATATTCAATCCTATGTCTTATCAAAGACCTAATAATCTCTTGAACCATTCCACTCTTGTCCGTTCCCATGTTAATACTCAAATGGTCACCATCTTATCTCTATTCTTTATTTTCTCCAGTCTTACCTGGTCTCCTAAGTGTGGAATAGAAGCCTTTCCCATGCACTTTTCCTAAAGTCGGTATCAGCAGCCCCCCCCCCCACAGAGCTCTATATTTTTTCACAATTGTGTCTCCATGCCTTATATATATGCTGGTCCAAAATGTATAGTCATCACTTTTTTTTTTTTTTTTTGGTCATTATTGTTAAGCATGCGTCAAGTACTTGCAAAAATTGAAAATGATTATTTTGTTAGCCATGATAAAATGTTTAACAGTGCATTGTGGGATACAGGAAAAAAAATAAAGAATGGAAGAAATAAACCTAAAACCAATGGCTTTTTAGCCAACTTATGCTGACAGGGCAATTCAAAAATATAATGAAAGGAAGGAATTGGAGTATGGATTTGCATGTGTATGTAGTTCTCAGTTGCCTTGAAATCATTTAGTTCTTCACCTCTACAAAGCCAAATCTGGACTTGCTGGTTTGTTAAGACTATCTCTCCTTCTGGGCATTTGGCACATCAAAAGACCAGAGAGTCACCTACATCAAAGGATCCTGATGATAAAAGAGATTTTTCACCTAGATAAAACCTAAAAGGCTCCCTGGGGCATTTATTTATTACCAGACCCTTATTCAAAGATCAAACATGTCTCAAGTCAGCCAGCTACCAATCTAAAGGAAGTATCAATTGATTAAAAAGTGAGAAGCAAGCAGATGTAACCAGTCAAATGCCAGGGTTTATGCACTTACAGCCTTGAAAATTGAGGTTCTTGAGGAACTTTCCATTCACATAATCGTAAAAACTAACAGCCTTCTAATTTAAGCTGCCAGATATGAATCATGCAAGGGAATGCAAGTAAAATTTTATAATTGTTAAGATAAAATCAACCAAAAGTGGAAGTCATTTAGTCAATAATCAATAAATCCAATGAAAAATCTGTTAAAAATCAGAATACCACTACTTTTTTTAGTCCTAAACTTTTTTTTTTTTTTGAGAGAGAGAGAAAGCACAAGAAGGGGGAGAGTCAGACTTCCCACTAAGCAGGGAGCCTGATCACTCAAACCTGGGACTCCAGGACCATGACTTGAGCCAAAGGCAGCTGCTTAACTGACTAAGCCACCCTAGCACCCTGGTCTTAAACTTTTAAGGGGATTTGTATTTGAAATGGCATAACATGCCCCCACCCCTTTTATCCTTTTATTAAAAAAAAAAAATACTTCCCTCCATGAACACAAGTAGAAAAGATGTTTTTCATTTCTTCAATTTCATATCATTCCATTACCTGTTAGTTGTTAACAGGTCTCTGCCTTCAGCTTCATGATATGTGAAAGGACGTATCTTCTCCCTTTCTTGTTTATGCTCACTTTCATGCACAAGGCCTGGCACATAGTAAACAATTGAACTTTAAATATGGACTTGCTAAATATACCAGGCCAAGCTTTGGTACCTTTAACTTCCTTCTACCTGAGACTTTCTGTTCTAAAAGGAAACATTTCTCGGGGCACCTGGGTGGCTCAGTGGGTTAAAGCCGCTGCCTTCGGCTCAGGTCATGATCCCAGGGTCGTGGGATGGAGCCCCGCATCGGGCTCTCTGCTCTGCGGACAGCCTGCTTCCTCCTCTCTCTCTGCCTCTCTGCCTACTTGTGATTTCTGTCTATCAAATAAATAAATAAAATCTTTAAAAAAATAAATAAATAAAAGGAAACATTTCTCCTGCCGGGAGTTCTCCACCTTGGGTACAAAATTTAAATCATCTGGAAAGCAATTTAAAAAAAAAAATTGCCTCCACCCCTATATCAATTAAGTCAGAGAAAGACTCGAGGGTCACAGATGAGTGTAAGCATGAATTATCCTGAAATGTCCATTCAGTTCAGGTCCCTGCAACATGCAGTCAGAGGATCTGATTCCTGATGCTTAGGTGGGGCCTTGGAGTCTGCATTTTAAGAAAGGTACTGCCTAGGTTATGATCTTTAGAGTTCACATTGAAATTGCACTGCTGGATTTAGTATCTTGCATAATGCGTCTGTGTACAGCTAAGCCAGGATCCAACACTTTTCTTAAAAGGTTTATGGAGTTTGGAGATGTCTTCACAAAAATTAGATTGAGGGAAAGAACCCATTTCAGAAAACAATATATTTTAAGTTGAAAACAATGCCTTTATACAATCCTTTGCTGTACTGCTATTCTAAAAATCGAAAGCTGGGTTTTGCTATCCTAACATTAATAATGAATTATTTAATGCTTTCTTGGGGATTTGCTGTATGCTAGTTTTATGATACCAAACTACTTGAGATCATGAATAGTTAGAAGCATGGAGTATGGAGTTGGGCTTGGATTTTAGTCCCCACTCTATTACTTTCTAACTCAATTAGCCCTATGCCTACACAATCTGTCTTTCTATGAAGGGACTGCCAATTCACTTAACTTGTAGGGTTAGCTTGATGTCATTTATGTGAAATGCTTGACATTGTATACAGCAAGCATTCTATATATGTTTTTCTCAAAAGCTATCAACTACTTCTTTATAATACTTTGTATACTAGCTTGCACCAGGTACAAGCCTGGGTATTTTATAGCTATTTTCTAAATATTTACTAACTGCAACACAGTAAAAAGAACTAACATTTTAAAAATATCTCCTGGATGTAAAGTCATGTGTTAATAATTCTTTACATCCATTATCATATTTATATCTCACAACAAACTCATAGGAAAGTTGGCAGATAGAAAACCAACTTCAGAGAGTTTAGGTTACTTGACCAGGGTCAGAATTTTAATAACAGGCAGAGTTGAAATTCAAGCCTACAGTTGGCTTCCATGTCAAGGTTCTTTCCATTGCATTACATGGTACCACCCTCTGGAGAAGCTCATGCCAGCATCCCATGGACCTAGAAGATTCATTCTGACCTTCTGGCTCTGCCATCTCATGGAGTGAAAAAACCACAGGGTTAGAAGAACATGCCCATCAAAGCCTACACCCACATTTTAATCCATACTTCAGGTATGCAGGACCCTAGATTTCTCTACCCAAACATACCTGGGCCAATTTAAGGTAGACTATGGCACACTTCAAGCCCTCAGAAATGGTGAAGGGTCAGCGTGGTGGACTTAGGAGGTTTATTGTCTCTGTGGTCCCTGGAAGAGTTGATGGAACGGGGGAGGGAGAAGAGAAGGTGATAGGGCTTCAGCATGACTTTTCTGGAGCCACCACATTCTGAGAGGGCAACAAAGTTAAATTCACACCTGCCCTCCAGGCATATATGTGAATAAAGTCATACTTGTCAAAGCAGGGGAATAGAATATATTTTATTTACCAATTTATTAATTTATAACTTTTAATTCTTTAGATATATGGTGTGTATCTTCCATTAGTAAGTTTACCCAGAACCCTGTGGATATTGTGTTGGGGTTATTATCTGCAAATGAATACATATTGCTTGTTTGATTTCAGGGAAAAAAAAATCACTAACTCAGATATGTCTCAGAGGTAAGATCGTAAGTACAGCTTATATATATTTAGTAATTATGGTTACTGCATCTACTTCAAAAAAGGATTTGAAGTGATTTATATTAAAAGACCAGAGTGGAAAAATTACTAATCACAAAAACAGAGGGAAAGAAATATGAAAATAACAGTATAGATTTTATAAATAGCAATAAAGGGCACATAGAATTAAATTGACTCTCTTCTATTTATATTGACAATCTTAAAAGAACTTAGCTTTAAGTCATGCAGCTCTTGTAGTCCCAAGAACTGTATTAAGAGGAAATCTTTCCAAACTCTGAATACCACACAGAGTGAAGCCAAGGAGCCTCCTCTGTGGTTTCATTAGTATAACTGGATATGCAATTCCAGAGGAAGGGCCAGAAAAAGACAAATGCTCCCAGGTAAATTCCATGCTTAAGAAGCTTTCATGCAATATCCACATGAGGAAGGACACGCTGCTAGAATTTCAACCAGGGAGTAGAGAAGCACAATCTGTCTCTAGAGGCAACTAAAAGATAATTTTCCATCATTACATTTACTGTGTTTCTGAAATGTTCTCAAACAACTTGCATTTTAACAATGTGGCCATATTTTTCAAATTACTTTTCCTATATTGGTAAAATTTAAAATCTCTGTTTTGGAGAATGACAAATATTTTCTCTTTTAAAGTTTGGTGCGTGTGGCGTTGAGCAGCATGGTGAAGAATAGGTTCATACATTTATTTATTTAATAATCCATTAAATAGTCATTGGATGAGTGTCTACTCTATGCCAGGCAGAGAGAGCTAGGTGCTGAGGAGATAATGGTATTTGTGTCAAGTATAGCCCACCGTGTTTGGAGCTTATAGTATTGTATGGGTTCAGCAAACTTTCTGTATGTAACTAGATAGTAAATATTTTAAACTTTGTAGGTTAAGAGGCAAAATCGAGGCTATTATGCAGGCATGTAAACATCCAGAAGGAAAATAAATTTCCATAATTTTTTTTTTTATCAACCTGTGCCATGCAAAAACAGGGTAGGGGGATGGATTTGTCCCATAGCTGGCCCACGGTTTGAGGACTCCAGGCATAGTGTGTGAATAATCATCTTTCACCACTAACTCTAGGCAGAGTGAATCACCAGAACCTCAGCTCTGATTGAATTTTATCTAGATGTTTTTATCCACTCACTTATTTATTCACTCATTTGTGAAATTTTCATTGTCTCCCACATTGTATCAGGCCCATGTAAAGCTCAATTTTTAGTGCATCATATAACTCCATTTCTTTTTAATAAAACTCCCAGTTCATAATACTTATCACATGGGAAATTATTTTCCCTTAAGTAATCTATATGTTGTAAACCTGAAGGAATATGAGTTCCAACTAGGAGATGAGAAAATGTAAAGCCATATCAAGAATGAGAATTTTTTTCAAGATTTTATTTATTTATTTGAGAGGGAGACAGTGAGAGAGAGCAAGGGAGGGGAGAAAGTCAGAGAGAGAAGCAGACTACCCATGGAGCTGGGAGCCCGATGTGGGACTCGATCCCTGGACTCCGGGATCATGACCTGAGCTGAAGGCAGTCGCTTAACCAACTGAGCCACCCAGGCGCCCCAAGAATGATAATTCATTAGAGATTCTGACTAACCCCAAAGACATGCTTTTACACACAGCCCTCTGTGGACTTTCTTAGTCCTTTTAGTAGAAATCAGAAGTGAAATGAAAGGCCAAGCATTTTATTCATCCAATCATTCATCCATCTGTCCATCCACTCATTCATGTTTACTGAGAACCTACTGTGTAGTTAGCGTTGAGGATAAGATAAACACTAGCCACATGAAACAGAGTATCAAGTGCTTTAACTATGGGTGCATCTCTCTCCTGGAAAGTAACAGTTTGTCTCAGGAGAGGGTTTGAGAAAATGAAAAGTCATTGCTTTCTCACTAGTCTGCCTTTTTACTCAGGTGACCCAATCACCTCACCTCACTCACACTCTCACAACCCTGCCCCAGTAAACAAAATAACTGAAAAATAATCACTGTGGAGCTCTATTGGCATCAGTATCTATCTTTGCCTTGAATATCCTTCTATACAGAAGGATGTTAAAATACCCACTCACCTCCAACTGAAATCAAGAAATTCCCTGAGCTCAAAATCTGTTCCCACTTGCCTGCTGTGGTCTTGCTATGGACTGTCCTATCTTAGTACACTGGAAAATCTCTCTTGCACAGATTGGAGAAAAACGACTTGGGAATTTTCTCTTTCCTAAAATGCATATGTTAATCAATGTGATAGTTGATTGGTAATAAAAGTCATACTTTATTTGTAATTGTCTAGGTTCCAGACCCCATCCTAATATTTTATGTACATCCATTATTACCTCACATAAAGCCTCACAGCTACTTTATGATGTATTTAGGCTATTATTCTCATTTTACAGATGAATGAACTGGGCCTTCAGAGCTTAAATTATTTCCTTTCTAGTGAGTTTTGGAGGCAAGATTCAAAGAGGCATTCTAAATCCAGGGGGGGCTAACTTTTAAGGACTTCACTTAGTTTACTTAGTTTACTTAGATGCTGGTACAGGGAAATTCCTTCCCCTGATGGGAAAAATTATTATATTATATATATCATGGCAGTGGCTTAAACAAATTGATTGTGCACAAGATGAACATCAGACTTTTAATATTGGTTACTTGGGACACATGAGTAATAAGTGTCATCTTTACATAAACTTTTTTTTTAAGGTATTTTTTATTTGTTTGAGAGAGAGAGAGAGGGAGAGAGAGCACGAGCAGGGGGAGGGGTAAAGGGACAAGCACACTCTCCACTGAGCACAGAGCCTGATGTGGGGCTCAGTCCTACAACCCTGGGATCATGACCTGAGCTGAAGTCAGCTGAAGCCAGAGGCTTAACCAACTGAGTCACCCAGATACCCCCAACATCTCACATATTCTTATATTGTATTGGCTCTTCTATTATAACAGTGTGCATTAATGTTATAATTTAAAAAATCAAACAAAGAAAAAAGGAAAAGAAAGAGACAAAGGAAAAGAGATGGAAAGTAAAAGGGAGGAAAGAAGGAAAAAAAATAACAATATTAAACATGTAAGAAATTTCAACACTGACAGTGGTATAAAACACAATATTTCAAAAAGAGCTAAGGATCAAATATTTTTTAATGAGAAAGGACAATAAAAATATTGAGGTGTTAGAATTCATTAAATTACATTTTGTGAAAGAATAAAGCTATTTTGAGGTGTTCTTATTTTCATCTGCTACCTGATCACTATATGACATTATTTTCAGCATAGATTTCACTAGAAAATCCAGGAATTGAATCACAAGATCATACCATATTGCCACAGCAGCAGGTTAAGCTTTTCATTCTGTCACCCTCCACTTATCTTCCTCTGCCCCAGGAGAGATATACGATAGGGGAACCCTTGACTGGTTATCTAGGAAATTCAACTTCCTGTCTTCCGTGAAGCTTGTATCTCTCTTATCCCAGAAAAAGCATATGACTGCCTCATTCTCAAAGATGTCCGCTGATGGGAATTATAACTTCCTTAACTCATATATCCCAGGTCGTATCTATACTCACTGAGACATATTAACTACTTTTAACCTCAATGATTAGGTTAGCCATTGAAACCCATTATTATGATAAAAGCATATAGTTGACAACTAGCTACTGTTTTGCACATGTAGTCAGTTTATATTCATATACATTTTTATCCATTAAGCCATCACAGGTATTGGCTGAGTACAAAATTGCATGGCAAGTGGTATGCCATATACATGTATGATAATATTGTTGATCTGGAAAGCCAGTTACAGTCATCTGCTTACGTGCAGTGTTAGAAACTAAGTTTCCATGCATTGATTTGCTATTTCAAGTCCATTCCAAATTCCATCAGAAACTTTATGCTTTGCTACTACTGATGGTCTATTGGGTTTGTCATTCCATAGAATCTAACTGCCTGTGGTTACAAAAGCATTTTAACTTTAGTTTGTATTATAACTATAAAAAGATCTTAAAAAAAAATACTGATGCTTTGATGCTACCCTAGACCCAACTCAATCAGAACCTATGAAGTATGCACGGATGTGGAAGACACTATCATGTAAAAACCACCAAGGTGTTTCTAACATAGTGTCAGGATTGAGAGAGACTGACTTAGACATTTAAGTGGGAAGCAGAGGCTGTGGATAGATTCTTTATGGGAAAATGATCTGAAAAGGAGCTTTGCTTATCTTGGATTACTAGGCAAAGAAAAATCTCCTTATTGCTCATTATTCCAAATGGAGATCTGGAACTTGTTCAAAAGCACTTGGAAGATAGATGTGAAGTCAGACTCCTCAAAATATTAGATATTAGTTTTAGCGAATTGTGGGCACATTTCAACTGCCTTGCCAACTTTCAAATCCTCTGCAATTATTATCCAAAATGTACTTGAAACCAGCTTAATTTATTCTTTTATCTTCCCTTTGATGTAACTATAGATGGAAGTAGAACGCAATGTAATTGTGTTATTTCAGACAATAAAACAAATCATCTGCCACAGAGAAGTAATCAAGCCATTTAAATTTGTCATGGTTGCCTGAACACCTGTCTTTTTATTTTTAGGCCTGACTATATTTCCCTAATAATTCTAGTTGAAAGAGAATCATCAACACAGCAAAATAAATATTTCTTCAGGAAAACAGCATTTAGCTGAAGAATCTATTCAGCATATAAGCTTAGCAAAGGATACTGTGAAAGTTTCTAAGGAACACTCACATTGAAGATGCACTGGTTTTATTCCTTTCTTTATAAAAAGAAAGCCTTTTGATCAAAACCCATTGGCTAGTTTTCTTTTGATAGTGACATTCTTGTTGGTTTGCTCTGATGCAATTGAAAAATATCGAAAGTGGTAATAAATTCTACAACCAATGAAACATTGAGGGAATGTCAAAGACAGGAAATTTAAGGTATGGAGGCATGTCCAGTGCAAAATTTCACTTATTCATAAACAGCATGCTATTTTGACCTTCGCTGTACTAATGAGCAGTGTAGAAATGGGACAGTGGAAGAAACGGTAGTTTTGAGGAATACAGATATGGGACTTCAGAGTCAAACTATCACAAATCATTTAATCCTATATAAGTGATTGCTTATTATTGCAGAGACTACTTAATTTCCATCTTCTACACCAGGAGTTGACAATCTATCTGTAAAGAGCCAAATAGTGAATATTTTAGACTTTTTGAGACATACAGCCCTAACTGCAACTAAGGAACTCTGCCATTGTGGAATGAAAGCAACCGTAGACAATGCATAATAAGTCAATGGGCATAACAGTGTTCCAATAATGTTCTGTTTACTAGCAGTGGTCATTGACAGATGAGGAGTAGTTTGCTGACCCTGATGCCTATAAACTTTGCTCAGAGTAAAATTTTGCCACATAATTGACCTGCAGATTGATTCTATATAGTTTGCAAGATTTCTGATATATCCATTGCTTTCTGGTCAACTGATCTGAAATTTAAAAGGCTTTCTTCTAACATATTTTAGAAAAACCATAAGGATGGAATAATTCTACAGGGAGAACTGGAAGAAAAGAGGTCACCTTTAAAAATAGGTCTAGGGCTGTTAAGGACCCTTCTAACTCCTAAAAAGGGGTTTTAGAGTAAAGCTGAGTTAAAAGTAGGGAGAATATTTGGCAAAAATAACTATAAACTATAGGTAAGAGCTTGGAGCCATGAAACAAATGTAACTGAGTTTTGCAAGAGTTTTCTTTTAAATTTACTTATGGTGTTTGGTAACTGGTGCATGCATTTTACTTTTAAAATCTATTGCTTCTTTACATGTGACACCTTTGTGTTTTAGTGTAATATGATCAAGTTTTCCACTTTTCTTTTTTTTTTTTTTTTAAGATTTTATTTATTTATTTGTTAGAGAGAGAGCGAGCGAGCACAGGCAGACAGAGTGGCAGGCAGAGGCAGAGGGAGAAGCAGGCTCCCTGCTGAGCAAGGAACCCGATGTGGGACTCGATCCCATGACGCTGGGATCATGACCCGAGCCAAAGGCAGCTGCTTAACCAACTGAGCCACCCAGGCGTCCCTCCACTTTTCAAGATTCCCAAATTTTAGAGGAAAACAAATGAACCAAAAATTCTCAAACTGCGTCATATTATATATTTTCTGAAAGTCTTCAGCTTGAAAACACACTGCTTGGCAGAAATATGATTGAGACCAGGAGGTGATGTCCCAGGAGCCCATATTAACTCAGTTCTGTTTAGCAAGAGTTATTAGAAATATCAGGAAGAGAGAAGGACTGGGCATCAACTTAGCAAAATTATAAACTGTACTTTTCACATTTATCCCTTTTACATCCCTAATGAATTTCTTCAGGGCTACATTTTCAAGGTCTTAGTTTTAGGTCACTGAAAGTGTTCTGTAACTCTGAAACACATTTCCCAACATACAGAAATAGTTCAGAACCAGAGATTTTGGGTGTGATTAACCTCTGTGGTTCATGTTCCCTTATACGGACTTAAGAGAAGCTAAGTGAAATTAAGTATAGATTTACTAACCACTTTCTTCAGTTCTTTTTTTGAGGGACTTATTTACCAAATAGGATTTAATAAAGTGGTCTCTTCATGTAAGCAACAAGTATGGTGGCAAAATTCCTATTCCTCAAAAATAGAAATTAGTAGAAGAGGAATAAAAAAGATGTGCAATTCTGGTCCTGATTTTCTCTAACTGGGATGAAATCTTCAAACTCATTCCTTATTTTTCTCAAAAGAATACAGTGCTTAATCTAAATATTGGAGGCAATTAGAAAAGTTGAGGAATGTAGAATCAAATTCATGAACCTAAGAGTAATCTGAGCTGGGAATTCAGTGAATGTTAGCTATGATAATTTTATTAAGATTATAATTAATGATAATTATTATTATCAATAATGTAGGTATACAAAATTACATATTGGGAAGGAATTGTTTTTCTCAGAGGAAAGGAAAAATAAATAAAGTTATATTGAAAAATAATGTGGCTTTAAATTTGATACCATGTACTTTCAATACTTTGAATCTGCCAAAAGGAACCATACAAATTAATAAAGAAGAAAAAGCACATACTCTGGTCCTCTCCTGTTTTGAAGTTTTAAGCTATGAAATTACTGGAAGAGAAAAACTATACTACACATTCAGTAAAAACTGATGAAATCCATGTTCGTGAACAAGAAAAAGGAGATTATAAGTATGGGAAAGAAGCACATGGATTTATACTCACACATATATGCACACACATATAACCACTCACACAAATATTAGAGTCATGCAGCTTAAAAAAATTCAAATCTTTTTTTTTCTAAATGGAAATTTGGAAACTAAAAATAAAAGCTAAAATATTGCAATTAATGAGTGGGTGGCTACTAAGACCAAAAAAATTGAAACTGAAAACTTGAATAGATAGAATTAGCACAGATATGATGGTTTAATGCTATATTATCCCTTTCCTTTAGGAGATGATATGCCTGTTCCAAAATTTTTTATGACTGAAACTCAGTGACAAATGGGTAAATCTAATAGACTATGACTTGATCCAAAAAAATTATGGCTAAATCGCGGTGTTTGTGCCAAATATTTAAAGGCAGCATATAAAACAAATATTCTAAAATGTGGGATATTTTCCATAACTATGAAAAAGTTGAACTATTTCCAGGTATACAATAAAATAAAGCACAATAAAAATCCTTTGCTTTGCAAATATGTTTGTGGTCCCTTTTTTGAGGACCAAAGGAATAAAAAGATAAAAGGTAAAAGTCAAAACTCAATACATATATTTGATTCATTGGGTACAGAGTTCAGATGCTTATGGAATTTTAATTAATTTATAAACTTTTAATCAATCAATTACTTAAATTAATCAAGTAAAATTAAAGACGATCAACTTCAGACAGGGACTTTATCTAAATCCTACACAAAATTTTTCACTTTGAGACATGCTATGTAGTCATGGAATGAAAATATTTCAATGGATGGACTTCCATGGATGTCCATGGATGTTGTGCTATTAAGTATCCAATTGGAGAACCATAAAAGAAGCAATGTGGAGTCCAAATCCCTCATGTTAGAATTTGTGAAATTTAATAAAGACAGACCTCACTAAAATGGAGTCGGAAGACCAAAATGGAGTGCTCACTCCCTATCACTTGTCATCACCGCAGAACCAAGAGAGACAGTACTTTGTATCCTCTACAGGAAGACGTTTATACTTTATTACTCCAGCAGGGGAAAGATTTTCTCTTTACCCAGCAAAAGCCCAGTTACTAAGAAACTACCACAACTCAGCCAATGGAAAGCCCCTACACTTTGAACACCCAGTTTACTCCAATGGACTTTTTATTCATAACAGCCCCTCCTATCATTCCCCCCCCCCCTTAAAAGAGGGCTCTTCTCCTTTGTTCTCCGGATTTGCCTATGGTTTTTCCATAGCTTGCATGTCACCAATTGCAATTCTCTGACATTCCCAAATAAACCTATTCCTGCTGGTAAATGACCTCACAGTTTTATTTTTAAGGTTAACAACTTACACACTGAAAAGTGTAATTTTCGTTTTAAACACCCTGTGTCTGGGGAGCATCTCTCAACTTGCTAAAAAGTTTGCTACCCAATTCATGAATAGTTTAAGTAAAGTCAATTAAATAGCTAAAAATTAAAAAAAAAAACATACTGTATCTAATTAAAACCTCTTCTTTTCTTCCGTCTTCTGTGTCCCCAATTCTAATAATTATCATCTTGATTCAAGTGAGTTACCTACTCATCACTCTTTTTTTTAAACCTGCTCATGACTTTTGTTTTTTTTCATTCCTCCGTGGTTAAGACAGAACTATTTTACTCTAATCTGTGTGCCGAGCATGACAAACCCAGTCATCATGACTCAGCAGGGAGATTCCAAGATGCTTTTCTCAAATGCTTTTCAAAATGTTCATTATTAATACAAAAGTAAATTTATTATTGTGCAATAAACATATATTTTGGTATATATTGCTATACCAGCATGACCAGATCACTTACAAATACTGTTTTATGTAAAAATAAAGTAGAAGTCTTTGTCACTTACTTACCAATTTAATATCACTTCTCTTGGAACAAACACCAGGAGATTTTGAATAGCTTTCTGATGGTTGGATTAGTATCACATGTGATCACTACACATTTAATGAGATAGAAGAGATGTATTATGACACTTCTTGTCTATGTCTTCGTGTTCAGAGCAAGATAGTTACCTGTGATGTGGTCTCTAGAGGTTTCATTTATTCCATATTGGAACTTTTACTACTTTCCTTGAAATTCTCGTCTATATTCTACTCACAAATTTAAAAGCCTTTATTCCTTCCATTAATCATAGTTCTTATCTGATGGCATTAGAAAATGGCAACTGTACTCTTACTCTAAGCAATTATGGCATTAATTAATGTTATTTAATAGATGATAACCTAATTTCACTCCCTTAATGGACTCTGAAATATTTTAAATTTCATGTTTCATTGTTCTTCCTTTAAAAGCAAATTTTATTACTTAATTGGATATCAAGAGATGAAAGAATCTCTTAAAATCAATTAACTAGCTATTCAGAAAATGCATCAGAAGTATTTGTTTCTTGTTCTTTCAACTATTCCAAATTATAAACTAGTCTGACTATAGAGATCCTGAGTCCATGATGCCTCAGGAAATTCTCTTTATTTCCAGATAATAATAGTCTACTCATGTGATATAGATCCGAAAGCAGAGAGTTAATTAAAAAAATCTATGGCATTTTCCTGTCATTTTCTCAAGCCAGGCTAGTTTGGGATTTATAATTTCAGTGATGCCCCATTTTGTTGTAATAAATTAATCATTGTGCCATGAATGTTGGTCCACACATACTTTTCTTTTCTATGGCTACCTTCTTGCCTATAAAATAAAGTCTGAATTCCTGAGACTAGTAACTTCTGTTGCCTTCTGTCTAATTAATATCATTCACCACTTATTTCTCTACTTACACTTTTCACTCCTTCCAAAGAATCCATCCCATGGCTTCCACTTCTGCCCCATCAATTTCCTCTTTTCTCTATAATATGGCCTCCTTTTCTCTTGTACCTGCTCCCCGACCCCAGCCAATGCATACAATCATTTCCTAAAACTGTTTCTGCTAAAGCTATCCCTAACTTCCTAATTGCCAAATTCAGTGAGTGTTTTCAAATTTCTTAGATAATTGGATTTATGTCCTTCACAAAATTCTATTTGTCTGGCTACCATAAATTTCCCCTTGGTTCTTGTATTCCCTCCGCCCCCACCCCACCATCTTCTCTTTCATCTGCTTCTGTAAGCCCAGGCACTTAACCCAGACCAACTGCTCTGTTTCAAAGAACCTTTGCCTCCACCTTTTTTTTGCCTTATAACAATCCATTCTTCCTGCCCTCCCCCCCCCTTTAAAAGCCACTACTTTAAAGAGATCTGCCGCACTAGAGCAAATTCTCTCGGTTTACATTCTCAATGATGTCATCCTGCGATTTTACCTTATAGTTCTCACCACAGCTGCAATTAAATGCTTAACTTTGTCATTTGTCTTCCCTTTTTAGCCTGAGACTCATCTTGAAAGTACTAACACCAAAGTCTAGCATAGGACCTGGCATGTAGCAAAGACTCAATAATTTTTTAGTGGATTTTAATAAATGGTTTTCTCTTCCTCTCCATACCTATCAAATGGTGTTTCTCATGGTTCTATCCTTTACCCACTGGACTTCCTGTATCACACACTAGGTAGTCCCACCCACTTACTCAGCTTTCTTTCCAAATTTTCTGTAGATGAGTACAATATTGTTACTGTTAGTCCAGAGAAGCTTTCTGCTGGACAACTCAACCTGGGTTTGTCATAGGTATTGTAGAACCAAATTAAAGTGAAGTCACTTATGTCTGGGACAAAATGAGAGATAGTCAACACAGGTGCATAAAGAAAACCTGACCTAACCTTACAGGAATGTATAGCTCTTTTCAGAAATCAGAAAAGAACACCTGCCAATCCCCAAATGCCAAGTCTGTTCACGTTATCTCTGGACTTTCTTGCTCTCCTGATTTAGCTACCCTGATCCAAATGGGGAAGAAGACCAGTAAGCAATGAAGCAGCTAAAAAAGCCAAATAATTTCTGCATTTATTCCATAAACATCCCTTAGTCTGTGAGCTTCCAGGAACTCATTGTTCCATGGCTTTGACTTTCTCTGCTTGTTGGTTGAAAGCCTTCCCATAAACTCACCTTCCTGCTTTGTTTTATTCCTTGTGCAGAGTTTGATATTGGACAGTATTCAAATTCTATGTAACTAAAACTCAGTGAGCACATAACCTTCCTTCCCCAGCATTCATCCAGAAAAGGATGTTCTATTTCAGCTGCCAACTACAAACATTTTCTTCTCTCTCCCACTCACCTCTATATTTCTACTAGTTAACAAATACAACAAATCTTGACTTCCTCTCCTCCCCAACATCTAATGAGACACGTCCAGCTAACTAAGCTTGATTTTTTTTAGTTGGATTCTGTAACATGTCCTGACTATAATTTCCACTAATTATCTATTCACTGTAGTAGTGAAACACCTTCTGAAATGAGTTTCTCATTGCCCCAGTCTTGTTAACCTTAATTTTTTCTTCTGCTGTGTAAGTGACTTATTCAAAGCTCAAATCTGAGGATACCACTCAATTACTTGGAAGATGTTTATACTTCACCATTATCTACAGGCTAAATTCAATAGGGTCATCATGTTTTTAAGGTCTTTAACCATTGTCTTGGCTTTGTTCTTAGTGAACTCCAAATTCCATATTTTGCTCTAACAACATTAAACCACTTATAATTCTCTCATACATGATGTTTACTGGTTGCTTGACCTTGCTGTACATTGTGCTGGAAAAGCTAATGTATCCTGTCCTTCCACCTGGCTTATTTCTGTTAGAAATTAGAGCTCAAGCCAGGCATCACTTCATATGAGAAGCAACTATGATTTGCCTTCCTTCAACCACACAGCCTAGGTCTGTTGTCCTTCTCTCTGCTTAGGTACCATGCACTGCCTCTTCCATTCAATTTATCATACTATATTGGCAATACTGTAATATAGGGCTCCTTAAAAGCAAAGACTATGTCCTTATTCTTTGTATTCTTGACAACCTTACTCATTGCTGGCATATAGCAAACACTCAATGAATGTTTTTTGAATATATGATTACAAGTATTTAGGAATGAAAAGATACAGACTAAGGTCAAAGATTTGAAACTAACCACGGGTGCCATATTAAAAGGTATATATACAAAAGTCCCATTCTCAAGTCTGTCACTCATACCTTTATGTGGAGAGACAACTTTCCAACTGTATTTTAATACTGATTCATATAACCAATTAAATCTCTCATGTATCCATCTATTTTTATGATAACTTCTCTTTGGTGTATTCATTATTTATCAAGAAAATGCTTTTACTTAGTGTGAAAATTAACTACAAAAGCTGAAGTATAGATGCTTAAATTTGTAAGGGGTACTTAGTTGGAATAATCATTTTTTATTCAGAATTGTTCATTTGACTCTTCAATTTTCAAAAGTTAAACCTTTGGCTTTGGGGGTGTAACTTATGCTTTGTTTTGTTTTGGTTTAATTTTGTCTCTTTCAGCTACTTTGTAAGTAAAAAAACAAAAATTGCCTAAAAAAATATTGCCTAGTGTTTAACTTCTTAAATAGCTTAGAAAGCTTTAAACAGTGTTGTATTCTAAGAAAGATAAGTTGGATGCTTTTATTGACTTCATGGACAGTTTACATAATGAGATCTTAAAGACCTATTGAGATTGGTAAAGAGAATTTTTTTTAATATGGAAAGGAATTGCAATATGATACTTTGGCTACTGTTTCATTCATGACTATATCCATCAATGACATTTGATTAGAATATAAAAGTGGGGAAAAAAGAATATAAAAGTGAATCATAATGAAACCCTAAAAATAAAATATCTAAAACTGATTAGTTACTATGATATAGTATTGATTGATTCATTTCATCTTTGAATGCTAGCTGATCCATAATGTTTTCCATTTGAAGTTCCTCTGTGAAGTTCAACATATTAATATTTCAAATACTGTCACATTAGCCAATGAAGTGCTTCAAAGATGTTTCATTGATTTCATTAATAAATTTGAATGAAGAAACAAATAAGACTAACGCTAATTACCAAGATGTGTTCCCAAGAGAAGGCTGTTTTCCAGGAGGAGACAACTTAATAGAATACAAGATATGATATATTCTAAGAAGGTCTCATTGGTTTTCTATTCTGAATAATAAGTGTCATTGCTAAATTAAGGCTTGAGATTGCCATCTGAAAACTCTACTTCTCTTCTTTCATCCTTGGTTTTCTTCCTAATTTTTGTGCAGTGGAAAGAGTTTACTCTCTATGTCTTCCTCCCTAAAAGGAAGAAAACAATGCCTACATTATAGGTTTTTGTGAGTACTGGCAATGAGAACTGTAGGAGACCTGTAAATGGTAGCTATGGTAATATGATTGTTGACATGTTCAGACTACAGCTGCTTCTTGAGGGCAAGTTCTGTTTTCTATACTTCTGTTGAACTCTACAGAGTGATGTCTTGAAGTTATTCTAAGGAATTTGATATAACTAGCATTTGCTCTTGGGAAGACCTTGCCCAAATTAGAAACAAGGTGTTCTGGCCACTCCTTACTTGTGGCCAGTGTTATTTGGCAGTGCCATTAGCAATGAGATAAGCACATTAATTTGAATCATGGGATCAAGGTAACAATTACCAGAAAAGTAAGGTCTGGAGGAACGTGACCAACCATCCTGACTTGCCTTGCTTGAATCAAGTGGTTCCTAGAACACAAGATTTTCATTGCTAAAACCAGGGAAGCCTGAGCAAACCAAGATGAATTGGTCACACTATCATATAAGGCATAGCTTTATTTTGTTCACTATTGTACATCCAGAGTCTTGAACAATGCTTGGATTTAAGTAGGTTGCTCAATTCATTCTCACTATGCAAATTAATCCATTCTAACCTAAAAATACTCTAACATGTTTTCTCCTTATACCACTTCCTTTCTTCACTTTCCCAGTGTTTTGTTTTCTTTCTTTTTATTCTGTTTAGGGCTTCAAAATATTAATAGTTCTACCTACAGACAAATACACAATTCAGGGATCTTGATACATTAATTAAAATACACTCACATACCATTCTTTCAAGGCTCCACAAATAAGAAAACAGATGAAAGCCTTAGTAAGCTATAAAGCACACAATTCTAATTTTTGAACTACTTTAGGATTACTTAATGGTATCTCACTAATTTCCAAAAGCCCAGTTTATTTCTGACATTAATTGTGGATCTTTACTCCTGAAGATCAGTGCTTCCTCTGGTTACGAAAATGGCTTTTAAGTACCTATCATAAATCATTCTCAAGATTTGTTATAAATAGAATTTTATAAGAGTTTAATGGTAATTAAACTGAATAAGTTGAAACCAGGTTGGCCAATAAATGAGATTTTTATCTCATTAGCATATACTTTCTGATGAATGATCAATATATATAGGTATTTGTCTTTGATGGGAAGTATAGTAACAAATTTTGTTTATAAAATTATAGATTAGATAGATCAATTACATATATAAAATTATATATATATGTATATATATATTCTCCAGCTTTTTAAGCATTTCTCAGTATTGTGAAATTCCTGGTTTCTTCAATTTTCTTGAAGGTGGAGATTATATTGATTATAATAAAAATGCCAGATCTTTTAAGCAGAGTTCCAAAGTAGAAATTAAAAGAGGTACCACACCTACAAAGCCTGGGCAATAATTTATTCACCTGTATGAGTTGTCCTCAATATTGTTAGGGTTGAACTCCAGATTGCGTAACTAACCGTTGTGTAGAAGTGATAGATCCTGATTTTAGAGGACTTCTGAAGAACTCAAACACATGTTGGCATAAAATATACTTCTACATGGGGTAAGAATATGTATTGAAAACCGAAAATTCAATTGAGCCCATTAAAGCTGGCATTGATTTTTTTAAGAGTGGCTTGTTCATAAGACTCTTGAAAAAATTTTAGGTGAGAATACATAGCTACATGACATTTTTATGGCCAGAGTGAACTAAAGTTCATTCTTTAGCAGTCAATTAAGGTTGAAAAATACCTTTACAATTATGACTTATTCTGCTTGAGGGATGCTGGAAAGAGAAACTTTATTACTTCTCTCTTTCATTTTGTAAAACTTTATTTCTCAAAACAGAACTAGCCATAGGACTGGGAATTCCACTTCAACATTTGACTTTTGAGGCATTTTACACATTTTATTAAGGTTAATTTTTCTTCATAAAGGTTCTGTTAGTAAAGAAACTCATGATTTCCCTAGTATTACAAATTATTTGATTTAAAATTTTGTAGTAGCTCCCATAAAAAAGTATATACCATAAAATATATCATAATTGCTCTTGTGTATGCTTTATATATTTAGCTGGATTGATGTGTCACTTATTTCTCTTAGAGAACCATGCACACTACAAAAGTAGCAGCTCTGCATAAATAGAAATTAAGTTCCACTTTATTTTTCACCTCTTCTAATGTGGAACTAGGCGCTGAGAAGTAAGGAGATTTACTAATCATCATTCAGAAAGCCTTACTGATATATGGACATAATAAATGCTAGGGGCTCCCATAATAGGTTTTCATCATGATATCTTGGGGCCTAGCTAGTGGCTATTCTGCCAAGTTCTCAGGATTATGGGACATAAATCAGAAGGGATTTCCCTGCCACCACAGAGACCAGTCCCTCTCCTTCAAACCACACTGAAGCTTCTCTTTCATCTGAGTTAAAAGTCATATATTCACTACCAGCCAGATAAAGACAAGATTGATGCCATTTGGACAAATTCAAACTTAGCAATCCGGCATTAAATAGATAATAAAGTTAGTCTTAATAATCTGGAAAGTGAAATTAAATTACTGGACCAAATATTGAAAGATAAGGCTTTACAGTCTGGAGTTTCGGAGGTCCTTTCTGTATTTTGTGCAGTGGTTGTGTGAGAATCCTTGCTTCCTGGGCTTGACAAAATTTATAAGATGGAACTATCTTCCAGTATCATGTGCTTTCATGAGAACAGCTTAATTGATTGTCTTGCTACAACGCCTCCTCCCCTTTATTTTCTGTTTATTCTTTTCAGTCAAAAGCAAAATGAGTGACAGTCTCACCTACTGCTCCTAACACTTGTTATCCAATTTAATCATACAATTTTATATGTAATGTATATATATTTTTTAAATAACGCTAAGAAAGGGTGAAGCTCCAGGAGTTTTGTTGGCGGCACTTAAAAAAAAAAAACAAAGGACACACACTGATTTGTGTTGTAAGAATGCTTCTCTCAGCATTTAAATTTGGATCCTAATTGATAGTGCACTCTTATTTATTCGACATTTCTTTCTTCCTCTCATGGAGCCAGACGTATCTTATTTTGTATCCTGCTGGAGCATGGAAAGACAACAGTGTCACAGCCGGTTTCTATCCAATACAGAGTCTTTAGGAATTCATATCTCTTCTTATGGCAGAAGAAAAAGAAGACAAGATACCTTGTTTTTTTTTAATGCAATTTTTGAAACTCATTTTTGTCTAAAGTTGCTTTTGTACAGGAGCATATGACCAGCTCAGTCAGAAGAACATGTGACTCTTGATCTTGAGGTTGCGAGTTTGAGCCCCATGTTGGGTGTAGGAATTACTTAAAAATAAAATCTTTTAAAAAATAAATAAATAAAGTAGCTTTGTACAGAAATCACATTCTGATCAAATATAATGATATGGGCTCTGTGCTAATATATTTTAGGAGAAACAAAGGAATGGTTTCCTAGAGGAGTCTGACTCCTCAGTCCCCCACACGTTATATGTGTGATATTTAATGATATTATTATCCTCAATATCCTTATTGAAACTAGCAGCCTGAAGACCAGATCAACAACTGAACACATTATTTAAAAATTACATTGCTTTAGAGCACTGCACTGTATTCACAACCGGTCACCTGACCCTTCTACTTATCTAAGCATCTCCAAGATTATCCCAAAAGGATAAAGGATTCAGGATTGCTATTAATGTTTTCCACCTTTCAGTATTTACCTTGGAAATGTTGGATACTCTGGGACCATCCATTAATTTTTTTTTTTAATCTTTCAGTAACTCCTGTTTTAAAAAATGTCTTCTTTCCCTTCCCTCATGCAACTAACCCTTCTACTGTCAAGTTATTTTCCAGCAATCTATATTCAGAATTTCATAGTGTAGAGTCTCAAATATTCTGATTTTTTAACTCTTTGATTATAAGGCCTCAGAGCAATCATGGACTAGCAACATTTTCTTCCTCAAACAAACACTGGTTAGTGTTCCAAGATCAAATGACATATCTCAGTTTGGAAAAAGATGATATTTGATTACAGAATATTCAGAATATGAGGGAAAATTAGTAAAGCTGAATCAGGGCCTATGTGCATAACCTATACCAAATTCTCCCATTTTGCCTCTGAAAATGTATTCAAACACATTCAGAAGAAGATAGGAGATTGACATGATAGCCAGGTGTACAGGATTCCTTATAGAAAAAGGAAATGTTGCAGAATCTTCTTTCTAAAACATCCTTGATGTTTCCCTAAAGCAAACTACATACCTTTAGTAAGGAAAATACACACACACACACACACACACACACACACACTCCCTCTCTCTCTCAATTATCATCAGGTTACCTTAACCTGGTTCCTTATAAAGGACATATTTTTGATGCACATGAGTATTTAAGAGTACTACCACTTGGTTGCCTTCTGATAGAATAAAAAGAGAGATTGACATAGGATTATGTTTTGTTACAAGGACATACCAGATGTTGGACAGTCATGTGAAATTTATGGTGGGGCAAGAAGTCCACAGTGCATGATGGTCTCTAACACGTCTAACACAGTACAACTCCTATACTGAGGGCCAAGAGCCAAGTGTGCTATGCAGAGCAAACACAAATCCTGTTAATCATAAACCTCTAGACACATACCTCTAGGTAATGCATTTATAGCACCCCACTCTTCAACTCCACAACCTGCAGTGAGGACCTTTGGTCAAAGTGTTTCTAAATTTACTGTGAAGGTCAAATTTGGCTTAACCAGTCTTTCATCAATACTTTTGCTTCTAGAATGTATTTATTACAGCATCTATAATCTCCTATAGGACTGAAATGTATGCTTTCTTAACTTTTTAGTTTGAGTTCACCTTTCATTCTGTTTAGTAGAATTTTTCCAATCATTCAGCCAACCCTCACAGCTAAGGGGAGTTGTGTGCTGGGACTAACTCCCTAAGAATTATCAGCTTAAAGTGAATGAAGTTCAGAGCCTGCAAAGAGAGAGCTCAGTGAACACAGATCAAGTAGAGAAGGCAGTATTCTTTTCCTTCTTGGCTTATACCACTCTTCTTTGGACTAGCACCTGCTGGATATCCCTTGGTGGGCTGTTTGTTTGCTTTGTAATCTGCATCTTGGGAATATATTAAGTACATTATATATTGAATAGCTTGGCCAGTGACAACCAATATGTGTTTTCCTCTTTTTGGGGGGGTCTTCTCCACAGTAAAAGTAAACGTGAATTGTGTTCCTAACAAAGGGAGGCAAAATAAAAGGGGGTGAAGAAGCTACTGGAGAATTAGTGATCTAAAAAAAAAAAAAAGGGGGGTAAAACCCTTATGTGGTCTTACTCATTTGCTTCCCTTCATTCCCATTCTCTGACCTGCTTTACTAGTCATGATTGATTTTCCACACCTGGAGAACACAAAACTCTGGTGTGAGCTCCAGCCTGCAGAATTAAGTTCTTCGATTAGGAGATGAAGTATTCTACAGCTTGGGCATCACTCGTTTCACCAATGAGGTCATAGATTTCAAGGTCAGTAATAAGAGGTGTCTGTTTTCACTTTGCTTCACATAGATCAGGACAGAAGTCATAGACATACTATGTTAAAATATCAGGAGAGTGCCAATGTACTAAGAACCAGCAAGTTCCTCTTTTACTTGGAAGCTAGTGTATGTTCTCATACCTAAAGTTTCTCCAGTTCTTTCAAGGACCTTTAGTGAATCACTACTGTATTAACATTGCTATCTCTTGGTGCACACACCCATCATGGCAAATCCATACTCACAACAACTTAATAGCTCTGCAATTTGCATTTGAAAGAAGAGAGTTAGTTCTTCCAGAAGGACAGAAGAAACCATAAATCAAGGAGCTTTCTGCAATAATAACCCATTTTTGAAATTTCAGGTTCCCAATTCACGGCTTTCCACTTATCAGTAAAATTAGAGTTAGCCCTGAGTAAGAGGCTGATATTTTTTCTAATCATATTTCATATAGATCATGAGTGATTTAAGGACAAGAAGCAGGCCTTGTCAGTTGTGTACCTACAGCACTAAAATCAGTGTTTAAAACAGAAGGTCTTTAATAATTATTGTGGAATTGAACCGAATTTGCTGATTCTCAGCACCAAAAATTTTTTTTTCAACTTAGGTAATTTAGAATACCTTCACATTCTCTTGTTGTACTTTAGCCAGTAGGACTTAACTTAGGAGACAGTGAATAAATTATAATGAAACTTTCTTCCAAGTGGGATTGAATTTACTTCACAAAATCATTATTTTTTTAATCTGTGCATTCTACAAAGGGTGCTCCTAATGAGAAGAAGAAGAAGAAAAAAAAAATACCACAGCATCCTTGATTATAGGTCCAACACTCACATCAGCTAATGAAATAGGACCCCATAGAGACTGATGCTGGGACTGAAGAGTACAATACTTTTTTCTTTCTTAGAAAGTAGGAAATCTAATTACCTTCAAGTTTCTCACATTTGAGCCATACTACAAATGAGCTGTGTCCAGGTACAGAAAAACCAACAATATTTTATTTATAACCTTTTTTTTTTTTTTAGTTTTTGAACTACAAATTCTGGTTCTAGAGGTGTTTAAAAGATCATGGGTTTTATAGATGCTCATATGTAAATTAATCTGTTGTTCGCTTACTTTTTTCTTTTTTTTTCTCTTTTTTCTTTTTCTTTTTTTTTTCTTTGCCATTGAATGGTTCTCCTCATAAATACAGAACAGGTCATTACATGAAAAATATAAGATCTTGCATTTTTTTTAATCTCGTTCTCTCTTAAAAATCTATTTCTAATATTGCATTCCCCATTGGACTACTTCATAAGGGCATGAGGGAAAGAAAGGAAAGGGAAAAAAAAAAGAAAGAAAGAAAGACAAAATAGACTGGTTCTCACCACTAGAATTCACCATAAAAATCTCAAAGTGTAACAGAATTCTTACAAAATTTCCTAGGCCAGTTCTTTAGGGACTTGAGATCTCCTATGAAAAATATGGCAACCAGGGAAGGCAGGAATGAGATGTGGGAAAATAGTAAATAAGTGCAGCAAAAACAGGTTCTGAGGAATACACATAATTTTGTCTGCTTTAGATCACAATAGAATTTTTAATAAATAAATTTCTTTTCTTTTTTGTTTTTTTTTGTAAAGACACTTTTTTGAAACAGTAGATTTAGCCCAGTCATTTGTGTCATTTTTAATAAACTGTCTTTTTTTTATTGTTTGTTTTCTGTAACTCTGTAAATGTTTTAGATTTGAGTCTCTTGTACATTGTCTTTAGAGTTCATTCGGATCAATAACGGTTCATGCACTGAACTGTGTATTGAATTTATTGTGTTAACTGTTGTTGTGTGGTTGAAGGGAGATTTGTAAGAGTTATAGTGATTTAGGTGCTCATGCTCGATAGCAGGCATGGGCAGGTGGCTTTCCATGGGTGTATCTCCTGTAATTTCATCATCCACATTAATGATTTCAACAGTCCTTGTTGGGGCATGATGGTTTTGCCGATGATGCTGCTTCCTCATCTTGTAGAAAATGACCAGCATCACTGCAGCCATGAGTGTGATGGCCACAAAACAGCCAATGATGATTTTGGTGGTCTTCATGACCTCATCGATTCCCGGGATCCCACTGTTTATGTCAGTCACTGGGATGGTGAATGTTTTCTCTGTCGACCTTGTGCTCTGTGGCGTGAGAGAGGTGGTCACATTGGTGGTCTCCCAGTCAATCACTGGAGTGGGGCCCACGTTGTTATCTGTGGTCCGTGCCTCATCCTGAGAAGGTTCCATAGTCTCTACTGTGACGGTTGAAAAGTAAGAGAAGGGGGTAGTGGTCGCTGCAGTAACATTCAGGGTGGCGGAAGCAGTGGTATTTCCGACAGAATTACTCACCATACATGTGTACATGCCTGTATCTTGCACAGTTACATTTGTGAAATTTAATGTGCCGTCACTGAGCACAGCTATCCGCACTTTGTATGCCCCATGTGTCATGACCGTTCCATTTGGAGTAATCCAAGATACAGAGGTCAGGGAGGTGGAGGCCCGACATTTCAGCTCAGCTGCCATGCCCTCAGTGACATTGAGGTCTGCTGGGGGCTCCACAATCACAGGAGCATAGCAGGTAAAGTAATTCTGGTCAAGCTCCCCGATGTACCTCCCTTTCAGATTGGGAGGAGTGTTACATCGAGCACAACAAGCTGTGTTGGAGGGCGCCATGTCTTTTATCCACCAGCTAAGCCACAGTATGTCACAGTTACAGTTCCAGGGGTTGTGATGCAAGTGTATCCGCTCTAGGTGATGCAAGGGTGTGAAGAGGTCATGAGGCAGTAGTGTTAGATTGTTGTGTGCCAAGTTTATCTCCACGAGTGACTGAAGGTTATCAAAGGCATTCCGTTCAATCACTTGAATCTGGGACTGGATCATCCACAGTTTTTGAAGGTGCATCAGTCCCTGGAACGAGCCAGGCCTGATGGCTGACAGATGATTCCCAGAAAGATCCAGCTCATCTAGTTTTATGAGAGGTGTAAGGTTAGGGATTTCACGGAGGTTGCACATGGCAAGGTTCAAATACCTCAAGTTGGACAGACCTTCAAAGGCACCTTCTGAGATATATGAAAGCCTTTTCAATTCCCCCAAGTCTAGTCGGCGCAAAGAAGGGATTCTGTTAAAAGCATAAGAAGGAATGCTTTCAATGGGGTTGTTTCTCAACCAGAGCTCCTTCAGTTTAGACAAATATACAAAAGCTCCATTTGGGATGGTAGTAAGACGATTGTCAAAGAGTTCCAAAGTATTGAGGTTTGCCAGACCATTGAAGGCCCCGATTTCAATTGTTCTAATATGATTCCTACTCAACTGTAGGATTTCCAGGTGCCTCAAGTGCTTGAAGCTGTTCACTTTGATGATCTGGATTTGGTTCTCATGGAGGTTCAGCAGCCGCGTGTTGGTAGAGATGCCATCTGGAACCTCCCGGAGGTTTTTCCGGACGCAAATCACCTTGCTGAACTGGTTGCTACAGGAGCAGACAGAAGGGCAGGTTTGAGCCCGCACCAGACCAGCCACCACAAGAAGTTGAAGAGCCAGCAGCACCACAAGCAGGGGGTCAAATAGGGCCCTGTTAAACCTAGGACCTATCATTATCTGCTGTGGATGTAAGGTCATCTTGTTCAACATTCATAATTTATCTGGTGTTGGTCCTTCTGGAGTTCAAATAGTCTGTAACATAAGAGCAAAAAAGGGTATTAGATCTCCTCCAAATGTCTTTCTGGAGCAATGTCAGTGATACAATATATCAGCTAAAGCCATCATTTCTCAGACTAAGCAAACAACAAATCTAATGTCCCTTTACTGAGCAATGTGGCTCATATTTATAGAGAAAATGTTTCTGTACTTCAAATTAGCAGTCATCACAGCCCATATCTATCAAGTGTGTGCTCACAGAGGAATGGGAGAATGAGGGGAAACACTTACAATAGTGTTCAGCAACCAAGTATGACTTGAATGCATGAGGACATATGAGATGTGCCCCACCAGCAGGTTCAAAGGCCAGGCCAGATTGGAAGAGTACAGAAAATAAGATTTGGGCCTTTACCCAACAAACTAAAAGCTCCCTTACAAAACCAGTAATAGCTGAGATTTTATTGAGGATTCTTCTATATGCCAGGCACCATGGGCTATAGACTTCTCAAGACACCCTGTCCAGGAATAGCTACATAATTTGCAGGGTCCAGTGCCAAATGAAACTGGAGGATGGCTTCTTAAAAATTATGAAGACTGGGACGCCTGGGTGGCTCAGTTGGTTAAGCGGCTGCCTTCGGCTCAGGTCATGATCCCAGTGTCCTGGGATCGAGTCCCACATCGGGCTCCTTGCTCAGCAGGGAGCCTGCTTCTCCCTCTGCCTCTGCCTGCCACTCTGCCTGTGCCCACTCTTGCTCTCTGTCTGACATAAATAAATAAAATCTTAAAAAAAAAATTATGAAGACTTTCAACTCTGTGTAACAACAGAGCATTAACCAAGCATGGGCCTTTCTGTGAATGGGGTCCTTTTCAATTACATAGGAGGGTGCATGGACTGATCCTTTCTTGTCCTTACACCACTGTTCCATCTCCAAAATGAAGAAGTTTAATCATAGGGAAACTAACACAAAGTTAGTTTCATAAGTACAGATCCAGGACTCATACACTCATCTGACTGGTCCAAGAGCACAGGATCTCAAATCTCCATGAAAAAGTTTCTGGGAGAACAATGGCAAGGACAAAATATTTTTTCATGATTAATTTCTCTAAAATACCTTTTCTGGGGGATAACCTCAGCTCTGAACCCTGGCAACTGTGAAGATACACTGAAACAATGGCATGTACAAATGTACATAAATTTTTAGAGATTTTCAAATACCCAAACTCATTATAACAACTGCTACTTACAGGCAGACATACCACAAATTAAACAAATTAAATAATTGCCATGAAACATAACTTTTATGTACAGAGGACACCTTAGTATAACAGAAATACTATATATCTTATACCCCTACTCTCACTGATTTTAAGTACATTTGTGGGAAGGGGAATAAAATAAATTTCTGCATCTCTTCCAGCACAAGAAGGAATTTTAAAGGAGCTTTGGGTTGCCCAGTGCTTGTCTCATTTTTATCATGAGTTGGACACCTGTGAAATGACTTCTTCCAAATCTTTCATCTCAATAAACAGTGTCCCTTCTATGAATCTCTTGGAAACAAACAAATGAAAAAAGGGATGGGGATCACTATCTTCCAACTCAAAAAGGCACTAATTTAGTACTTATTATGTGTCACCTTGGACAATTTGTTAATCTTCTCTACATAACACATCCTCCTCACTTGCAAAATGGGAATGACAATAGTACATATCCTTAGTGTTGTTGTGAGTATAAAATTAGTTAATGCAGATGAAGTGCTTCAAATAATGCCTCTCCCATGTTAAAAACTCAGTAATGTCAGCCATTATTATTACCGTTCTTGTTCTTGCCCTCACCCAGACATCTTGCTGAGTATATAAAGATGAAGACCATCATCCTTACCCCTGAGGAAATGATCATTTAAAAGGGGAGACAGATAGGCCAAAGATGAATTTCAATAATATATGTTCACTGGTATGAGACCAGGCCACTCTGGCACAAGGGCACTGATATCAGGTCAGCTCAGTCTGTGCTGGTAAATCAGAGGATTTTAAAAGAAGAGGATCATCTGATCTAGGTTCTCTAGGAAGAAGTTGATTAAAAAAAAAAAAAAAAAGGAAAGAAGAGCATTTTAGCCAAGGAACACCTTCAGCCAAGGGACAAGGACCCATGAAAGATGTTTGCACATCCAGGGACCAGTAAGCAGTTCTCTGTGGCATGAGAATGGAGGGCCTGGGAAAGAGACGGTTCTTTCTTTGGGGCTGCTACAGCTCTAGATTGATTTTTCACACTATGTGTGTGTATATATATAGTGTGAAAAGTCAATGATCATAATACTAGAATATATAGATAGATAGATATAGATATAGATACATATATATACACACATATATATGTATATACACACACACACATATGTATATATATATTCTAGTATTATAATCATCAGTACTAGATCATTAGTCTCTGGTCCTGTTTCTCCCACTAGCCTATGAACACTATGAGGACAGAGGCCATGTCTGATGGTTTTTCTCACCTGTCACACTTTAGACACTGGGTAAAAAGGCTGTTGTAAATGTGTAGAAGCAGTTACTATCTAGTTACAACTCTGTGTATGTGTAGTGGTAGACACTAATATAGTAATCATGACTTTCTACTTCCCATATTTTCTTCCTTCCTTCCATCTCTCTCTTTCTTTCTTTCTTTCATTCTTTCTTCTAAGAGAAAGAGAGAGCTCACCAGTTGGCGGGAGAAGGGCAAAAGGAAAGGGAGAGGAGAGAATCTTAAGCAGACTCCTCACCCAGCATGGAGCCCGATGCAGGGCTCCACCTCATGACCCTGAGATCATGACCTAAGCGGAAATCAAAAGTCTGGATGCTTAACCAACTGAGCCACTCAGGTGACCCTATCTTCTATATTTTCTGAAGTTTTGTTATCTGGGGCCTTGTTGTTCCAGAGAGAGCCCCCCAAGGAATACCAATTCCTTGAAATAGTAAAGGACTTTCCCACAAGCATGCCTCTCATATCCAAACCAATCAACCTGAAGCCTATACCCCAATCAGCTCCTTTCTCAGGATCTCACAGGGCTAGCCAGCTGCAAGCCTGCTTACCCTGCCTTCTCTTGCTTTCTCTCACAAACCATGATAAAGTCTCTTGCTCAGAGTTTTCCTTACTCCTTCTACCCCTGTGACTGACCCTGGTGCTTCCTTGTGTGGGCCCCATAGGACATGGCATGCTCCCTCCTCTTGGGAACTGTGAGTAAAAAAAAAAGTATGTATCTCTTCAATGACAACTGTCTCCTGATTTGTCTCATTATACTGAAATAATAATAAAATCTACATTTTCTTTAACTTATTCATTGTCTGAGCAGAAAGCCAGATGTGGAACTCAATCCCAGGACCCTGAGATCATGACCTCAGCCCAAGGCAGAGGCTTAACCCACTGAGCCACCCAGGTGCCCTAAAATCTACATTTTAAAACAACTAATCACTAAATAGCAGGGGCCCTGCTCATCTTAATAATCTTGTTGATGGCTTTATACGTCTATTCTACTGTCCCATTTACACAGTGACAACAATATGATTGGTAGGCTTCTTACCTGAGCTAGATTAGGAGATATTTTTTATTGTAAATTCAAACATGACCTTAAAAACCCTTAGGGATTTCCACTTTAAATAGAATCCTACTTACATTTCCAGTGACATGACCACTGAAAATTTTTTATTCATATGATTTGGTGTAGTATTCTATTTGCTCCCCTCTCTCCAACACACACTTTTTAAGATAATTGGGCATTTAGAAAATAGCACATAAAATCTCTGATACATTAACTGATGGGTATTTTTAGGACTGGGGTCCAAGGGCCCTACTCCTCTAGTTCATCTCCTACCTCTCTACCCTATGACTCTCAGAATCCTAGGGTCTCTGGTAATAGAGATATAAAGAAATAACTGATTGACTGGACATAGCACAAAAGTGAACAAGCTAAGTCCTTTGCTTAAGATAAGCCATTTGCTATCCTTTTCTCTTTAAAATAAGAAATAGCAAAGGAGCCATGTCCCATGGTCAAAGGAGAAGGCTCTGGTAAAACCTTCCTAAATTTAGATGCCGGCTTAAACTTCCATGACTCTGCAACTGGGAAAGTTACTTCATTTCTCTTTACTTTACTTTTCCATCTATTCAAAAGGCTTTTGTTAGCAATATCACATTTTATATATATATATATATACACATATATACATATACATATATTTTTATATATATATGCATACATATGCATATATATATACACACATATACTTACCAGCTCATAATTAGCAATTTATAATAAATATGTAAAACATATTCAAACTAAAATTAAAGTGATGGAACACTCAGTTTCTTCCTCTTATATAAGATAGGAATAACACTAATATCTATTACTCAGAGTTATAGTAAGGATTAACACCAATGATCAGAAGCATGCTTTCATATGCAAATCTAATACATTGCAATTAATTGTAGAATGCATGTATCTCTCCTTTTTCAATCCCCAGGCTGTTTTATTTTCTATTTCTTGCTTACTTCAAGGTCTTTCTACTATTGCTATTAATGAGATTTCCTATAAATCAGTCATAAGTAACGATTTATGAATTGTAGTCGGTTCAAAGGTAATTTATAACCCACAGAAAATAACGCTTGGTACGTGCACTGAATCAAATAACCTACTATCAACAAAAGGTTTTCTATTTTAAAATCTAAATTATGTTACTTTACATTAAAAGCCATGTTTCAGCATCTCTATCATAAGATGATTTTATCACATCAAAAAGAAATCAATTTAAAAGTACGCTCTATCTATTACAGTGTCATCTGACAGGGTTTATTTACAAATGGATCTGTATGGGTTTTGAATTAAGCTGTAATACTTTCAGCCTTGTCCCAGAGGATATTCTGACTTTGTCAACAGACCTTTCTTCTTTCCCTACCCATGCTTCAATGCACTGAGATAAAGGGGGCTGCTCTATTTAGCAGTTTCATTGCTCAGTTAGCAGAAACTGGGTCTAGGTATTGGAACTAGTTTGGAAGCCAGGTAAAAGAAAGGTGAATTTATTAGCCACAACCACTCTCCCCCACAGAACACAGAGCACCCACATATGAATCTCCAGCAAACCTCCTAAATTCTGAGAACCAAAACCACTTGCCCCACACTCAGCCTGGAAACAGACCTCCAAATCACACCTTTCTGTTGACATAGCCATGATTTTTGCTCTTCCATCGTCTTTATGAGCCTCTCTATCTGTGGGGACTCTCCTGTCCAAGCAAATTGTTTCACTGTCCCTCTAGGAATCTGCCCAAAGACCCATCAGTGCATCTAATGGCAATTCATACTCTAAGATTCTTTGAATCTCTTGCGTCACCTAGCCATTTTCACAAATCCTAGATGGCTGTCCTAATCAATCTCCCACAGTGAAAACTCCTCTCAAATCAGACTTCCAATTCTCCATAAATTCTGTTCTAATCTTTACCACTCTATTCACAAATACTCCCATACCTTTGTAAGATGGTGACCTCCCTTAACAGCGTGAGCAATGAACTTACTCTGTTTTTTTCAACAGGTTGTGTTGGGAGTCAGCTTTTTATAGCACTAAGAATAGAGTATTCATTTAAATTGTGCTTGAACCTCTCTTTCTCTCTTTTTTCTCATTTGTTGCCTATCCAACATTTTCATTCCTTACTCTTGCCCTAGAACATTTTGTTCAGGAATCTTCACTCCCATCCTTAAAAAAAAAAAAAAAAAAAATCATGAAACTATATTCTCTGCTTTGGAAGAGTCTGACTCAGGACTGCTAGGTAAACAGAATTTGGTTTAAGCTAGGGCTAGACAAACTTTTCCTGTAAAGGGCCAGAGAGTAAATATCTTGGGCTTTGAGGCCATATGATCTCCTGTTGTAACTATGCTATTCTGCCATTGTAGCCTAAAAGCAGTTGTAGTGAAAAGGTAAATGAGTGGATATGGCTGTGGTTCTGATTAAACTTGTTATGGGCACTGAAATTTGAATTTCATGCCATTTTCATATGTCTCAAAATATTATTAAAAAAAAAAAGATTTTTATTTATTCATTTGAGATAGAAAGAGAGAGTGAGCAAAATGGGTAGGGTGGACAGAGAAGCAGGCCCTCCACTGAGCAGGAAGCCCAATGTGGGGCTGGGTTCCATGACCTTGGGATCATGACCTGAGCTGAAAGGCAGATGCTTAACCAACTGACCCACTCTGGTGCCTCTCAAAATATTATTCTTAACATTGTTTTCTATTTAAAAATTCAAGAACAGGGACATCTGGGTGACTCAGTCAGTTGGGCATCTGCCTTTGACTTGGGTCAGATCCCAGAGTCCTGGTATTGAGTTCCACATCAGGCTCCTTCCTCAGCAGGGAACCTACTTCTCCTTCTGTTTGCCACTCCCCCTGCTTGTGCTTGTGCTCTCTCTCTCTCTCTAACAAATAAATAAAATATTTTTAACCAACTGAGCCACCCAGGCATCCCAAATATTTTTAAAAATTCAAGAACAATTTTAGCTCCTAGGGCTAACCTCTGGACTATAGTTTGCTGAGCTCTTATCTAAACAAATATTGGTTGTAACATTTCTGTTGCCGGAGACTGGTTAGGTTTGGATAGGTGACACAATTTGGCCAATGAGATGTGAAAAGAAGTCAGCTGAGGGGTTCTGGAAATTTTTTTTCTCCCACCAATAAGGAAAAAAATGGGGGGGGGGAGAAATAGTTATTTATTCGGTTTCTGGATATTGTTGTGAGTATAAAGTGCCTAGAGTTGCTGAAGCCATCTTGTGGTCAAGAAAGGAGGAAGCCTGAGGATAAAGCAGTTATGCCAAGAATGGAAAATGGAAAGAGGGGAAGAATTTGTATTTTTTTATATTCGTGATGGGCAACTGAATTAATGAATCCTGTTACGACCTTTCCTCTATATTTTCTTAGTACATAAAATATTCAACTCCTTACACTATAAACAACTACTTTTTCCTGGTCACTTACAGTCAAACCTATCTTGATTTGATACTTACATATTCATTCTCCTTTCTCCCTCTCCCCTTGCCTCTCCCTCCCTCTCTCTTTTTTTCTCTCACCATCTCCCCATTTCTGAAATCAATGGCAAAGAAATAACAAATAAGACAGTAGAAAAATTCTGATTTCATGTACCATTATAAATGTGAAACCTACCAAAGGAAACAGCGTACACTGAGGCAACACTTTGTCAGAAAAAAGGTGAGGCTCATCCCTATCATGCTAAATGGCTTTCTATTGCAGTCATTTCCTGTATAACTCTTTAAATTGTAAAGAGTGCTAGAATTCACCAGAGAAGGAAAAACAGCACCTCGAATAACACCATTATCAAAGATAGCTTACCTTTCCGAATTAAAATTATTTTATAAATATTTTCTAATATAGTTCATTTTTTTCCCAGTTGAAACCCAATTTTATAAGTCTGTTGAGTTTTCTCTACTCCTTACATAGTTTTTTGTTGCTCTGCAGATTTCCAGCGAGAAGAAAATTTTTATAACTGTGCCTCGGGCTGACCCTCTAGGCAAATGTAATGGAAGTAATGCAACATTTAAATGGCTGTAAACCAGGGACTCAACCTGTCAAGTCAACAGGAGGTTTTTTGGCTAAACACACTGACCTGGCAATATTTCTAGAAAACTGAAAAAATTGAGATTGAAGAAGAAGAAGAAGATGATGATGATGATGATGACACCTGAGTTTGCGTTTTCATTTTTCTTTAAGACTTATCTGATTTTGTAGCAAAAGAATATATATATTCGGGGTTTAGAAGTGACACAATTACAATATCATCAGGTGAAAAGAAACAGTGAGTAGAGAGAACTATTTAAAAAAAAAAAAAAGAAAAATCATGTGGCCAAAATGTTGTTATTGCTTGGAC
>RCUC01160871.1:0-71147 GCA_003697995.1 Taxidea taxus jeffersonii
AGCAGTTAACAAACTAGCAATAAGTACCTACCTATTGGCACTTCAAATGTAAATGCACTGTATGAGCCGGACAAAGGACAGCAGGACTGAACACATGAAAAACAAGCCCCGTCTATATGCTGCCGAAGGAGAGTCTCTCCTCAGACCTGAAGACACAAAATGAGGTGCTGGCTGGCTCAGTTGGGGTGGTGTGTGACTTTTGATCTCGGGGCTAGGTTTGAGCCCCATGTTGGCTGTAGAGATTACTTAAAAATTAAAAACAAACAAACAACAACAACAAAAAACACTTAAAGGGATGGAGAAAGATATTCCATGTAAATGAAAACAAAAAACCCTGGGGTGGCAATACTTGTATCAGACAAAGACAAAGTAGAGTTTGGAACAAAGGTTATAAGAGACAAGAAAGGACTTTAATAAGAGATTAAACCAACAAGAAGACCTAACAATTGTCAATGTCTATGAACCCAGTAGAGGAGCAACATTAAAGGGAGTCAGAGAAGATGGTGGATTGGGAGGATCCCTAAGCTCACCTTCACCTACATACACAATGAGATAACTGTTCCATCTATACAACAAGCTCTGAAAATGAGCTGAAGACGGGAAGAACAGACCCTCCACAGTTTATCTGCAGGGAAGGCCACACATCAAAAAGGGTAGGAGGTATGGAGACAACCTACCCCTGGCAGGTCTAACCACAAAGAGGAAGGACACCACAAGCACAGAGAAGGGAGAGGATCAGATCCCACACCAGGCACCCTTAGCACTGGGGACCTGCCCTGGGAAGATGAGTTCCTAACATTTGGCTTTGAAAACCAATGGGGATTTACTTTGGAAGCTTAAAAAAAAAAAAAAAAAAAAAAAAAAATCAATGGGACTTAATGCTAGGAGAGCCAGAAATAGGAAATCAGAAACCAAGTCCTCACCCTTAAAAGCCAGCATAAGGGGTACCTGGGTAGCTCCATCCTTAAGCATCTGCCTTTGGCTCAGTACGTGATCCCAGGGTCTTGGGATCGAGCCCCGCATCAGGCTCCCTGCTCTGTGGGAAGCCTGTTTCTCCCTCTCCCACTCCCCCTGCTTGTGTTCCCTCTCTCACTGTATCTCTCTGGTCAAATAAATAAAATCTTAAAAAAAAAAGCCAGCATAAAAAATTCAGCCAGGGGAGATCTGATCCAAGATGGTGATTTAGGAAGACCCTGACTTCACATTCTCTACAGACACACCAAATTACATCTATTTATAGAGCAACTCCTGAAGACCTGAGGGCCAGCTGAACAGCCTCTGCACCACAGGAGAACAGCAAAAGGGAACAGCAAGAGAAATGAGGACCCAGGAATGAAGGGTCTGTGGAGAGGAATACTGAGGGACCAAGAACAGATTCCTCTGTCCTTGGGCACAAAAAATAAACTTAGCATTTTAAGAGAGCAACTAGCATATACAAGAGTGAGCCCTAAAACTTCCGAACAGCAGGGTTGCTGCTAGAACGCTCTCCTGGGGGAGGGGCTGTTGGACACAGTTTATGCTGCCTTCCACCCTGACAGCGTAGACCAGTGCACACAGTCCAGGCACCCTAAGCACCCTGCCCCTGGCCTAGCCCATGCCAGCCCCAGCTGTCCCACCAGAGCAGCCACAGCCAGGGCACACCGGGACTCCCCCTGGTTAGTGTTCACGATCGCTCTAGCATTTATGCCAAAGTGACCCAGGCGCAAAGCACACTGGGATACTCTAGGCCCACACCACTTCAGCTTCGGGCAGCTTATCAGGGCCCCTGGGATGCAGACCACTCTGAAACCTGCCAATGGACATCTACCCCAGATCCGCAGGGAGTGCCCCAGGAGCACCCTGCTCCTGTCTACCCCCGTCCCAGCCACCCTGCCAGGGCCCACAGCACCAGGCACCCTGGAACACTCCTGCTCACACCAGCCTCAGCTCCGGTCACTCAGCCAAGACACACCGTACACGGAACACTCTGGGAAACCTTAGCTTGAACCTCAGTCAGCTGTAGCTTTCCCACTGGTGGGAAGAGCCCTAGGACAACCCAGCCTGCAACCACTTCCGCTTCAGAGCTGTCCTGTCAGGACACACTGTGTGGGGAGGTCCCAGGGACCACACACTGGCCCATGCCCATTCTAACTATAGCTGGCCTACCAGGGCACCTTCTGTGCCTGTACCCCCACCTCGACTCCAGCAGAGACTCCTAGAACACCCTAGGCTTACACTCCAGCTTCAGCTACCCTGCCAAGGTGCCCTCCATGTGTACAGCCCTGGCCCCCATGCTTGCACCCACTTTAGTTTGAGCTATCTTGCAAGAGTACCCCCTCTGTAGAGACCCAGGGACCTCCCATTCTTCACAGCACCTCAGCTCCTGTTGCCCTGCCAGGCACCGCCTGCACAGACTGCTCCAGGACTGCTTCAGCTTTGCCTGGCCTGAAAGGGGGCCCCACTACATGGAGGGCCACAGCATCTCTGTCTTGCACCCACATCAGCTTCAGCAGTCCTGCTGGGGTGCCTGCTGTGCAGAAGCCCCAGGGCCTCTTGGCCCACACTGCACCTGTTCCTCTCACCCTTCAAGGCACCATCTGTGTAGAGAACCCTGGGACACCCTGGACAACACCCACCTTAACCTCAGCTACCCCGCTAAGGTGCTGTCTATGTGTTGAGCCTCAGCATACCCTGGCTTGCAGCCACTTTAGCCTGTCAGGCACACACTGTCAGCCTGTGTCCTGTCAGGACACCCATTGTATAGAGAAACCAGGGACCAAACAGTCTACTCACTTTAGCTTTAGCTGTCCTGCCACAGCTCCCACTACACAGAGCCCCAGACCCCTTGGCCCACACCATTCACAGTTCCAACCACCAGCATAAGTCCCCAAGCACACAAAGTCTATATAACACAAGACCATTCCTTCAAGATTAGGAGAATAGCCATTCCAACCTAAGCCATACAAGCAAATACAGAAAGTCAAGAGAAAGGGGAGACAGAGGAATATGCTCCAAAAGAAAGAACAAGACAAAAACCACAGAAAAAGAACCAAATGAAACAGAGCTAAGCAAAATGAAAAAGAACCAAAAATAATGGTTGTAAAGATGCTCAGTGGCCTGGAGAGAAGAGTAGAAGAACTTCTTGAGAACTTCAATAAAGAAATAGAAAATATTTTTTTAAAAAGAGTTGAAGAATACTAGAGGCAATCAGCAGATTAGCAGATGAAAAAGAACATATCAACAATCCTAAAGACAAGGTAATGGAAAGCACCCAAGCTAAACAGCAGGAAGACAAAAGAATCTTTAAAATGAGGATAGGTTAAGGTATCTCTTGGAAAACATCAAGTGAATTTTTGCACTATAGGGATCCCAGAAGAGAAAGGGGCAGAAAACATATTGGTGGAGGGGCACCTGGCTGGCTCAGTCAGTAGAACCTGCAACATTGATCTCAGGGCTATGGGTTCAAACCCCATGTTGGATATAAGATTTCTTTTTTCTTTTTTTTTTTAAAGATTTCTTTTTTCTTAAAGATTTTATTTTTAGGAAAAGAAAGCTTATTTGAAGAAATAATAGCTGAAAACTTGCCTAACCTAAAGAAGGAAATAGACATCCTGCTTTAAGAACACAAAATTTAAAGAGTAAAAAAGCCAAACATAACACACCCCAAACTCAATCACAATAAAGGACCAGAACAAAACTACAAAAACAACCAGAAAACATATGCATACCTATCAATAATTAAATGTAAATAACCTAAATGCTCCAATCAAAATGCAATAGGGTGGTGGAATTGATTAAAAACAGCAACAACACAAACCATCTGCACGCTGCCTATAAGAGACCCCTTACACCTCAAGACACCTGTAGGCTGAAAGTGAAGAGATGGAAAAACATTTACCAAGCAAATGGAAGTGCCAAGAAAAAAAGCAAAGTAGCAATATTTATCAAAGATAAAACTGACTTTACAACAAAGACTAAGAAGAGACAAAAAAGGGCATTACATAACAGGGAAGGGATCAATTCAACAAGAGAACATAACAATTATAAATATCTATGCACCCAACATTGGAGTACCTAAATATATAAATATTAACAGACATAAAGAGATAACTTAATAATACAGTAATAGTAGGGAACCTTAAAACCCCACTTACATCAATGGATAGATCATCCAGGAAGAAATATCAATATGGAAACCATGTCTTTGAATGAAACCTTAGACCAGCAGACATAACAGATATAAACAAACATTCCATATAAAACAACAGGATACACATTTGAGTTCATACAGAATATTATCTGAAACAGATGATAGGCCACAAAAAAGTGGCAGTAAATTTAAGAAGACTGAAACCATACCATTCATCTTTTCAGACCACAACAGTATGAAAATAGAAATCAATCATAAGAAAAAACCTGGGAAAAAAAAAACAAAAAACAGGGAGGCTACTAAACATGATACTAAACAAAAATAGGTCAATGAAGCAATCAAATAAGTTATTAAAAAAACTACATGAAAACACAAATGGTCTAAAATCTTTGGGATTCAGCAAAAGCAGCTCTAAGAAGGAAGTTTATAGTAATACAGGCCTGCCTCAAAGACAAGAAAAGCCTCAAATAAACAATTTAATCTCACACCAAAGAAACTAGAAAAATAAATAAAGCCCAAATTTAATAGAAGGAAAAAAGTAATAAAGATCAGAGCAGAAATAGAGGTATAGAGATTTAAAAAAAATAAAAAATAGGAAAGGGACGAAACGCCTGGGTGTCTCAGTGGGTAAAGCCTCTGCCTTCAGCTCAGAGCATGATCTCAGGGTCCTGGAATCGAGCCCTGCATCGGGCTCTTTGCTCAGCAGGGAGCCTACTTCCCTTCCTCTCTCTCTGCCTGCCTCTCTGCCTACTTGTGATCTCCGTCTGTCAAATAAATAAAAATCTTAAAAAAAAAAAATAGGAAAGGGGCGCCTGGGTGGCTCAGTAGGTTAAGCCTCTGCCTTCTGCTCAGGTCATGATCCCAGGGTCCTGGGATCGAGCCCGGCATCAGGCTCTCTGCTCAGCTGGGAGCCTGTTTCCCCCCAGCTCTCTGCCTGCCTCTCTGCCTACTTGGGATCTTTGTCAAATAAATAAAAATATTTTTAAAAAATTAAAAAATAAAAAATAGGAAAAAAAATAATGAAACTAAGAGCTGGTTCCTTGACAAGATAAAATTGATGAACCCTTGCCAGACTCAAAGAAAAAAAGAGAAAGGACCCAAATAAAATGAGAAATGAAAGAAGAGGAGTAGCAACCAACATGACAGAAACACAAAGGGCTACAAGAAAATATTATGAAAAATTATACACCAAAAATTAGACAAACCTAGAAGAAATGGATAAATTCCTAGAAACAATCTTCCAAAATTCGATTAGGAGGAAATAGAAAACCTGAAGAGACCAATCACTAGTAACAAAAGTGAATTGGATTTAAGAAACTGGGGCACCTGGGTAGCTCAGTGGGTTAAAGCCTCTGCCTTCAGCTCAGGTCATGATCTCAGGGTCCTGGGATCGAGCCCCACATCGCGCTCTCTGCATGGCAGGGAGCCTGCTTCCCCCTCTCTCTCTGCCTGCCTCTCTGCCTACCTGTGATCTCTGTCTGTCAAATAAATTAAAAAATCTTAAAAAAACAAAATAAAAACAGAAAACTACTAATGGAGCACCTGGGTGGCTCAGTCAGCTGAGCATCTGCCTTCACTCAGGTCATGATCTCCAGGTCCTGGGATCAAGCCTGGGATCTGGCTCCCTGCCCAGCAAGGAGTCTGCTTCTCCCTCTGCCTCTCCCCACAGCTGGTGCTGTGCACACTCTCAAATGAATAAATAAAATCTAAAAAATAAAAGAAAGAAAGAAAGAAAAGAAAAAAGAGCAGAACTACCAAAAAATTAAAATTCCAGACCAGATGGCTTCAGAGGGGAATTCTGCCCAACATTTAAAGAAAAATTAATACCCATTCTTCTCAAACTATTCCAAAAAATAGGAGACAAAGGAAAGCTTCCAAATTTATTCTGTGAAGCCAGGATCATCCTAATACCAAAAGCAAGACACCACAAAAATGCCATAGGCCAATATCCCTGATGAAAATAGATGCAAAAATCCCCCCAAAAAGAGCACCTGGGTGGCTCAGTCCTTACGCAGCTGTCTTTGGCTCAGGTCATGATCCCAGGGGCCTGAGATCAAGCCCCCATCAGGCTCTTTGCTTCCTGGGGAGTCTGCTTCTCCCTCTCCCTCTGCTCTTCCTCCAAACCCCACCCCCAATGCTTGTGCTTACTTACTCTCTCTCATGCTCTCTCAAATAAATAAAAATTTTTTAAAATCCCCCACAAAATATTAAACTGCATCAACTACATGTTAAAGGCATATTCCCTATGCTCACTTCAACAGCACATATACTAAAATTGGAAGGATAGGGATTAGCATGGCCCCTGCATCAGAATGACATTCAAATTTGTGACATTTTGTAAAAATGAAAAAAAATCATCACAAGTAGAATTTATCCTGGAGATGCAAGGATGGTTTAATATTCACAAATCAATAAAGCATAAAAATCGTATGATCACCTCCATAGATGCAGAAAAAGCATTTGACAAAGTATAACATCCATTCATTTTTAAAAGTCTCAGTAAAGTGGGTTTAGACGGAACATACCTCAACATAATAAAGGCCATCTATGACAGGTCCAAAGCTAACACCATATTCAATGGTGAAAAACAGAACTTTTCCTCTAAAATCAGGAACAAGACAAGGATGCCCACTGTCACTTTTATTTGACATAATACGGGAAGTCCTAGCTATAGCAAGCAGACAACAAGAAGCAAAATGGGGCATCTGTATTCATAAAGAAGTTACACTGTCATTATTCGCAGATGACATGAAGCTATACATAGGCAACCTAACGACTACCAAAAAGTGACCGGAATAAATAAATTCAGTAAACTTGCAGGATACAAAACTAATACCCAGAGGACTGGGAAGATGGTGGGGTAGAAGGAGCCTAAGTTGGGCTCATCTCACAGATAACACCCGTATCAGCAAGAATCACCCAAAAACAAGCCAAAGTCTGCCAACACAAACTCCACAACTAAAGACAGGAAAGAGGTCAGAGCACGGCACTGATGCTCCTAGCATGCTTGCATCAAGCCCCAGCCCCTGATGCTTAGGCGGATCTACCCTTCCCAGGCCCACTCACGTCGGTCAGGCCCCGAAAAAGACCATCACAAACCTGTTACCGCCACACCTCCTGAACTGCGTGTTTCACGGGACATCACTTCCAGCAGTGGTGGGGGGAGGTCTCCTTTTGCAAGCAGACCACCACACACCTCAGGGCCCACCCACAACAGGCAAAGACAGCCTCTGCTGACAACTGGACTGAAGAAAAAAGGGGTCATGATTCAAGAGCAAAGCATACAGAACATACATAGGAGACACTCCCTGACGCACCATGTCCTGGGAGACAGGGGACACTGTGCTGTATGACCTCTTCTTCACAGAACTGTTACCACTAAGAGCAAGAGAAGTAGCTGACTTTCCTTACACACAGAAATAGACACAGAGAGTTAGACAAAATGAAGGGACAGAGAAATATCTCCCAAATGAAAGATCAGGACCAAACCACAGAAAGAGACCAAAGTGAAATGGATACAAGTGATATGCCTGATAGAGAATTTAAAGTAATGATCACAAATATATTCACTGGAGTGGAGGGCATCTGTGAGACCCTTAACACAGAGATAAAAAAACAAAGGAGGATATCAGCTAGTTCTTTGTTTTTATTCAAAAAGCATATCCCTTTTATAGTTTGTGCCTTCTGTGAGCAAAACTTTTTAGTATGTGTGTATATCCTTTAATAATTGCAACTTAGGATTAGGGATTCCCTACTTCTCATTTTCTTATAGGTTTTGAATTTCCAACCTGTTAAGTGAATTTGTAGACCAAATTTCAAAGGAAACTTTTGTGTAGTTGATTCTTGCAAAATGTGTTTAATAAACTCATAAAGTGAATTCCTAGAGTGTTTTGATATTTATCAAAAAACTGACCATTTCCTTTATGAAGGTAAGAAAGCTTAGACTTTGTTTTATTACAGCTTATCGGAGTTGAGGGACAGGGTATCTTCTTTGCTTCCAGGGACTGGGGTCACTGGGGATTCAGAGCCTGGCAAAACTGTCAGCTTTATCCTGACATGATTCTGAGGGGAAGGGGCAAAGATTACATCTACAGATGTGTGTTCCTGTGCTTTATTATATACTTTTATTAATGATTAAACTGATCTTATGTGGTATACATACACAATGGAATACTATGCAGCCATCAAAAGAAATGAAATCTTGCCATTTGCAACGACATGGATGGAACTAGAAGGTATTATGCTGAGCAAAATAAGTCAAACAGAAAAAGACAATTATCATATGATCTCCCTGATATAAGAAATTTGAGAGGCAGAGTGCGGGGGGGGTTGGGGGTAGGGAAGGAAAAAATGAAAGAAGATGGAATCGGGAGGGAGACAAACCATAAGAGACTCTTCATCTTACAAAACACAGTGAGGGGAGCGCCTGGGTGGCTCAGTGGGTTAAAGCCTCTGCCTTCAGCTCAGGTCATGATCCCAGAGTCCTGGGATTGAGCCCCACATCGGGCTCTCTGCTCCGCAGAGAGCCTGCTTCCTCCTCTTTCTCTGCCTGCCTCTCTGCCTACTTGGGATCTCTGTATGTCAAATTAATTAAATAATTAATTTTTAAAAAAACACAGTGAGGGTTGCTGGGGGTGGGGTGGCTGGAGAGAGTGGTGGGGTTATGGACATTGGCAAGGGTATGTGCTATGGTGAGTACTGCGAAGTGTATAAGCCTGATGATTCACAGACCTCTACCCCTGGGGCAAATAATACATTATATGTTAATAAAAATTATTAATAATTTAAAAAAACAGAAAACAAAAAATACATAAAAAAAAATTTTTTTTTAAACTTGATCTTAAAATTCCTAGCAGCCGAACCTTGAAGTGCATGTATTAGGTTTATGATAAAATAATTTTGTTAGCATTTTAGTAACACTTCATTCAACACGTTTTTGTTTATTCTCTAGACTAAATGTCAAGTTGGTATGAAGTAAAAACATCTAATGTTTAATTTCCTATTTGTGTTTTACGTTCTTGAGTACATTTTTGGTTATTTAAGGCGATTAGAAATAAAAAATAATTGTACTTTTGGGGTGCCTGGGTAGCTCAGTGGGTTAAAGCCTCTGCCTTTGGCTCAGGTCATGATCCCAGGGTCCTGGGATCAAACTCTACATTGGGCTCTCTGCTCGGCAGGGAGTCTGCTTTCCTTCCTCTCTCTCTCTGCCTGCCTCTCTGCCTACTTGTGATCTCTCTCTCTGTCAAACAAATAAATAAAATCTTTTTTAAAAATATCATTGTACTTTGGTCAGAAAAATAATAAATATCTTATAAATTTTTTTAAAAAGAACCAATCAGAAATGAAGTACACAAAAAATGAAATTAAAAATACACTTGATGGCATAAATAGCAGGCCAGATGAAACAAAGGAACAAATTAATGACCTGGAAGGCAGAATAATGGAAAGTAACCAAGCTGAGCAAAGGAGAAGAAAGAAAATTATTTAAATTGGGAGTAGTCTTGGGACGCCTGGGTGGCTCAGTTGGTTAAGCGGCTGCCTTCAGCTCAGGTCATGATCCCAGCGTCCTGGGATCGAGTCCCACATCGGGCTCCTTGCTCGGCAGGGAGCCTGCTTCTCCCTCTGCCTCTACCTGCCTCTTTGTCTGCCTGTGCTCGCTCGCTCTCTCTCTCTAACAAATAAATAAATAAAATCTTTTAAAAAAATTAAAAAATAAATTGGAAGTAGTCTTAGGGAACTCAGTGACTCCATCAAGTATAATAACACCCACATTATAGGGATCTCAGAAGAAACAGAGATAAGGGGGCATAAAAATTATTTGACAAATAGCTAAAAACTTCCTTAATCTGGGGAATGACCCAAATATCCAGATCTAGGGAGGACAGGGATTTCCCACCAAAATTCAATGCAAGGAAGTCCACATCAAGACACAAGGTAATTAAAATGGCAAAAAATAGTGATAAAAAGGTTTTTTAAAGAAGCAAGAAAATGAAGACAACAGTTACATACAAGTGAAATCCCATAAGGCTGTAAGAGAGATTTTTTTTTTTTTAAGATTTTATTTATTGGGACACCTGGGTGGCTCAGTGGGTTAAAGCCTCTGCCTTCGGCTCATGTCATGATCCCAGGGTCCTGGGAGAGAGCCCCACATTGGGCTCTCTGCTCAGCGGAGAGCCTGCTTCCCTTCCTCTCTCTGCCTGCCTCTCTGCCTACTTGTGGTCGCTGTCTGTCAAATAAATAAAATCTTTAAAAAAGAAGATTTTATTTATTTATTTGATACAGAGAGAGAGAGAGATCACAAGTAGGCAGAGAGTCAGGCGATTGGAGGGGGAACAGGCTCCCTGCTGAGCAGGGAGCCCTACACGGGCTCGATCCCAGGACCCTGAGATCATGACCCAAGCCATAGGCAGAGGCTTAACCCACCGAAACACCCAGGCACCCCTGTAAGAGGGTTTTTCAGCAGGAACTTTGAATATGTCATGCCACTCCCTTCTTGCCTGCTAAGTGCTGAAAAAAGGAAAACCTACAGCCAAGAACACTCTATCCAGCAAGGCTATCATTCAAAAGAGAAGGAGAAATAAATAGTTTCACAGACAAAAACTGAAGGACTTCAGGACTGCTAAACCAGCCTTACAAGAAATATTAAAGGGGACACTTTGAGTGGAAAGAAGGAACATCAGCGAGAATATGAAAACTAAGAAACACAAAAGCAGTAAAAATAAGTATTTCTGTAAATCAGTCAAGGGACTCAAAATAAAATGATGCAAAATATGACACCATATTCCTTAACACGTGGGGGCAGAGAAAAGAACGGGATTAAACTTAAGTGACCATCAACTTAATATAGACTGCTATTAGCAGAAGATGTTATATACAAACCTAATGGCAACCATAAATAAAAAACAATGATGTATATGCAAAGAATAAAGAGAAAGGAATCCAAGTATATCTAAGAAAGACAACAAAACATTAAAGAGTCAAGAAAGGATTAGAGAATATCTATACAAACAACCACAAACCAAGTAACAAAATAGCAATAAATGCATATCTATCACTAATTATTTTGAATGTAAAAGGACTGAATGCTCTAGCCAAAAGACATAAGATGATAGCATGGATAAAAAACAAAACAAAACAAAATATACAAAAACTAGACCCACCTATATGCTGCTTACAAGAGACTCGTTTCAGACCAAGAGAGATCTGCAGATTGAGAGTGAGGGGATGCCGAAACATTTATCATGCCAGTGGATGCCAAAAGAAATCTAGGGTAGCAGTACCTACATCAGACAAAATAGACTTTAAAGCAAAGACTAACAGGGACAAAGAACACTACATAATGGTAAAGGGGATGATCCAACAAGAGGCTGTAACAATTGTACATATTTATGCACCCAACATAGAAGTACCCAAATACATAAAATGGTTAATAACACACTAAAGGAACTAATTGATAATAATAGTATATTATTGGGGCACCTAAGTGGCTCAGTGGGTTAGGCCTCTGCCTTCGGCTGAGGTCATGATCTCGGGGTCCTGGGATCGAGCCCCGCTTTGGGCTCTCTGCTCGAAGGGAAGCCTGCTTCCCCATCTCTCTGTCTCTGCCTGCCTCTGCCTACTTGTGATCTCTGTCTGTCAAATAAATAAATAAATAATCTTTAAAAAATAGTATATTATTATACCTCCCTCTTACATCAATGGACAAATTATCTAAACAGAAAATCAACAAGAAAACAATGGCTTTGAGGGATGACACAATGGACCAGATGGATTCACCAGATATATTCAAACATTCCATCCTAAAACGTCAGATTACACATTCTTTTCAAATGGAGAAAGAACATTCTCCAGAATAGATCACATGTTAGGTCACAAAACAAGTCTTGACAAATTCAGGAAGATCAAAGCATACCATGCATCTTTTCTGACCACGTCACTATGAAATTAGAAATCAACAAGAAAGAATCTGGAAAGAGCACAAATACCTAGAGGTTAAATAACATGCTACTAAACAACAAGTGGGTCAACCAAGAAATCAAAGAAGAAATAAAAAGTTACATGGAGGGGCACCTGGGTGGCTCAGTCGTTAAGTGTCTGCCTTCGACTCAGGTCGTGATCCCAGGATCCTGGGATCGAGCATCACATCTGGCTTCCTGCTGAGCACTCCCTTTCCCACTCTCCCTGCTTGTGTTCCCTCTCTTGCTGTGTCTGTCTCTTTCAAATAAATAAATAAAATCTTTTTAAAAAATTACATGGAATTAAATGAAAGTGAAAACAATGGTCCAAAATCTTTGAGATGCAGCAAAAGCAGTTCTAAGAGGGAAGTGTATAGCAATACAGACCTACTTCAAGAAGCAAGAAAAAACTCAAAACCTAACCTTATGCCTAAAGGAGCTAGAAAAAAGAAGGACAAACACAACCCCAAAACAGCAGACTGAACAAAATAATAAAGATTAGAGCAAAAATAAATGATAAACTAAAAAGAACAATAAGACAGGTCAATAAAACCAGGAGCTGATTCTTTGAAAAGATAACATATTTGATAAACCTCTAGCAAGACTCATTTAAAAAAAAATACAACCCAAATAAAGAAAATTACTAACAAAAAGGAGGACCACCACCACAGAAATAGGAACAATTCTAACAGAATATAATGAAAAGCTGTATGCCGGGGTGCCTGGGTGGCTCAGTGGGTTAAAGCCTCTGCCTTCAGCTCAGGTCATGATCCCAGGGTCCTGGGATCGAGTCCCAAATCTGGCTCTCTGCTCAGCGGGGAGCCTGCTTCCCTTCCTCTCTCTCTGCCTGTCTCTCTGCCTACTTGCGATCTCTGTCAAATAAATAAATAAAAATCTTAAAAAAAAAAAAAGAAAAGCTGTATGCCAACAAATTGGACAGCAGAGAGGAAATGAATATCTAGAAACATAAAACCTACCAAAACTAAAGCAAGAAGAAATGGAAAATTTGAACAGATCAATCACCAGCAATGAAACTGAAGCAGTAACCAAAAAACTGCCTAAAAAACAAAAGTCCGGGACCAGATGGCTTCAGGTGAATTCTACCAAGCATGTAAAGAAGAGCTAATACCATTCTTCTCAAACTATTCTAAAAAATTCAAGAGGAAAGAAAATTTCAAAATTCATTCTATGAGGCCAGTATCACCCTGATACTAAAATCAGTTAAAAAAAAAAACTCGATAAAAGAAAACTGTAGGCCAGTATCTCTAAGGACTGTATATCCAAAAATCCTCAACAAAATATTAGCAAACCAAATCTAACAGCATATTTTAAAAAATCATATAACAAAACAAGTGGATTCAATACTAGGATGCAAGGTGGTTCATTATTTGCAAAACAATCAGTGTGATTCATTTCTTATCAATAAGAGAAATGATAAAAACTATATGATCATTCCAATAGATACAGAAAAAGCATTTGACAAAGTACCTTATTCACTCACGATAAGAACACTCTGCAAAGTAGGCTTAGAGGGAACAATAATCTCAACATAATAAAGGCCATAAATGAAAATCCAGAGCCAACATCATATTGTTTTAAATATATAAAGCACTCAGTATTTGCCACATAGTAAATGCTGTATAATCGGTTGCTAACAATCATTATACTTTTTTTTTTAATTACTCATTAGAGAGAGGGAGAGCACACCAACAAGGGGAGAGGCAGAAGGAGAAGTAAAAGCAGACTCCCCACTAAGGTGGGAGTTCAACATGGAGCTCAATCCCAGGACCCAGAGATTATGACTTGAGCCAAAGGCAGATGTTTAACCATCTGAGCCACTCAGTGGGGACAACCTGAGAGCTTCCTCCTAAGGTCAGGAACAAGACAAGAATGTCTGTTCTCACCAGTTTTATTCAACATAGTACAGGAAAGTCCTAGCCACAGAAATTAGACAATATAGGGAAATAAGAGTCATCCAAATTTTTAAGGAAGAAGTAAAACTATTTGCAGATGACATATGGAAAACCCTAAAGACTCCACTCAAAAAACTACTAGAACTGATAAATGATTTCAGTAAAGTTGCAGGATATAAACATCAATGTACAGAAATATGCTGCATTCTTATACACTAATAACAAGGCAGAATAAAGTGAAATTAAGAGAGCAATTCCAGGGGCATCTGGGGGGCTCAGTGGGTTAAAGCCTCTGCCTTGGGCTCAGTCATGATCCCAGGGTCCTGGGATGGAGCCCTGCATCAAACTCTCTGCACGGCAGGGAGCCTGCTTCCCTGCCCCCTCTCTGCCTACTTGTGATCTCTGTCAAATAAATAAAATCTTAAAAAAAAAAAAAGACAACTGCATTTACAACTGCTCCAGAACTATAAAATATCTAGGAATAAACTTAACCAAAGAGGTGAAAGACCTGTACTCTGAAAACTATAAAACACTGATAAAGATGGATTGGAAGAACAACTGTTCTTAGAATTTCTATGCTACTAGAACAATCTATACATTCAATGAAATCCCTATCAAAATACCAACTTTTTTCCACAGAACTAGAAGAAATAATCCTAAAGTTTGTATGGAACCAGAAAAGACCATGAACAGCCAAAGGAATGTTGAATAAGAAAACCAAAGTTGGCAGCCTTCAATTCCAGACTTCAATTCTAGACTTCAAGCTCTGTTACAAAGCTGTGATCATCAAGACAGTATGATACTGGCACAAAAACAGACACACAGATCAATAGAACAGAATAGAGAACCCAGAAATGGATCCTCAACTCTATGGTCAACTAATCTCTGACAAAGCAGGAAAGAATATCTAATGGAAAAAAGATAGACTCTTCAACAGTGTTGGGAAAATTGGACAGCCACATGCAGAAGAATGAAACTGGACCATTTCCTAACACCATACACAAAAATAGATTCAAAATGAAAAAAAGAATTCAAAATGGATGAAAGACCTAAATGTGAGACAGGAATCCACCAAAATCCTCGAGGAGAACACAGGTAGCAAGCTCTGTGACATTGGCCACAATGGCTTCTTGCTGGACACATCTCCAAAGGTGAGTAAGTATACAAAGGTTTAAAATGAACTACTAGAGGGGCACCTGGGTGGCTCAGTGGGTTAAAGCCTCTGCCTTCAGCTCGGGTCATGATCCCAGGGTCATGGGATCGAGCCCCGCATCGGGCTCTCTGCTCTGCGGACAGCCTGCTTCCTCCTCTCTCTCTGCCTCTCTGCCTACTTGTGATCTCTGTCTATCAAGTAAATAAATAAAATCTTTTAAAAAAGATGAACTGGGGGCGCCTGGGTGGCTCAATTGGTTAAGCAACTGCCTTCAGCTCAGGTCACAATCCTGGAGTCCTGGAATCGAGTCCCACATCAGGCTCCCAGCTCCATGGGGAGTCTGCTTCTCCCTCTGACCTCCCCTCTCATGCTGTCTTACTCTGTCTCTCTCTCTCAAATAAATAAATAAAATCTCTAAAAAAAAAATAAAAAAAGATGAACTACTAGGCCTTCATCAAGATAAAAAGCTTTTGCGCAGTGAAGGCAAGTCAACAAAACCAAAAGACAACTGATATCATGGGAAAAGATATTTGCAAATGACATATCAGATGAAGGGCTAGTATCCAAAATCTATGAAGAACTTACCAAACTCAACACCCGACGAACAAATAATCCAATCAAGAATTGGGCAGAAGACATGAACAGACATTTCTGTAAAGAAGACATCCAGATGGCCAACAGACACATGAAAAAGTACTCCGCATCACTGGGCATCAGGGAAATACAAATCAAAAGCACAAGGAGATACCAGCTCACACTAGTCAGAATGACTAAAATTAACAAGTCAGGAAACAATAGATGCTGTCGAGGATGTGGAGAAACTGTTGGTGGGAATGTAAGCTGGTGCAGCCACTCTGGAAAACAGTATGGAGGGTTCTCAAAAAGTTGAAAATAGAGCTACCCTACAACCCAGCAATTGTAGTATCAGGGATTTACCTCAAAGATACCAATGTAGTTAAATGAAAGGGTACCTGCACCTCAATGTTTATAGCAGTAATGTCCACAATAGCTAACTGTGGGAAGAGCCCAGATGTCCACTGATAGATGAATGGATTGAGAAGATGTGGTATATGTATATATATATTACATATATATATACATACATACATACATACATACATATACAATGGAATACTACACAGCCATCAAAAATGCAATCTTGCCATTTGCAACGACGTGGATGGAACTAGAGGGTATTAGGCTAAGCAAAATGAGTCAGTTAGGAAAAGACAATTATCACATGATCTCACTCATATGGGGAATTTAAGAAACAAAACAGAGGAACATAGGGGAAGAGAAAAAGAAATGAAACAAGAGGAAACCAGAAAAGGAGACAGATCGTAAAAAACTATTCATCATAGGAAACAAAATGAAGATTGCTGGAGGGCTGAGGGTGGAAAGGTTGGAGTAGCTGGGTGATGGACATTAAGGAGGGCATGTGATGTAAAGAGCATGGGTGTTATAGAAGACTGATGAGTCACTGATCGCTACCTCTGAAAGCAATAATACATTACGTTAATTAATTGAATTTAAATAAAAATTTTTAAAATGACCAATTGTATTTGTCCCTGCCATGCAAATATAGTAAAGTTAGAAAATCTGTAAATGTAATTGACCATATTAACAGATTATAAAGGTTACAGGAAAACTGAAGCATCTCAATTGTGGTGGAAAAAAAGTTTAATAAAATTCAACACCTTTACAAACATACACAAAAGTATTAGAAAACCAGAGCAGAAGGAAAAATCCGTACCCTGATAAATTGTAGCTACTAAAAACTACAGCAAGCATCATTCCTGATTGTTCGCTTTAAAATGAACAAATAGGGGTGCCTGGGTGACTGAGTGGGTTAAAGCCTCTGCCTTCAGCTCAGGTCATGATCCCAGGGTCCTGGGATCAAGCCCTGCATCGGGCTCTCTGCCTGCCTCTCTGCCTACTTGTGATCTCTGTCTGTGAAATAAATAAATAAATCTTTAAAAACATAAAATAAAATGAACAAATAAAGATTTCAACACATTTCTTTCAATCATTGATTAGTCAAACAACAACAACAAAAAAAACATGAGATAGCTTTGAATAACACAAATTTAACTTCCAGGACATAAGGAAGCTGGTTTCTAATAAACAGACATATTCAAGCCTCAACATATGTAAAAGAATTGGTTTCATACAGATCATAATCTTTTAACACAATACAATAAAACTAATACATAAAAGATATGTAATACAAAAATAATATGTTCAGGGAGCAGAGCGGGCCAGGAGTTACAGGTGAGTTGATAGTTCATCCATAATGCTGGCAATGGATGCATAAGGGTTCCTTATATTATCCTCTCTATTTTGTGTTGAAGGGTTCTATAATTAAAAAGGTGGTAGGCAGGGACACCTGGGTGGCTCAGTTGGTTAAGTGGCTGCCTTCAGCTCAGGTCATGATCCCAGCGTCCTGGGATCGAGTCCCACATCGGGCTCCTTGCTCAGCAGGGAGCCTGCTTCTCCCTCTGCCTCTGCCTGACTCTGTCTGCCTGTGCTCACTCTCTCTGACAAATAAATGAATAAAATCTTAAAAAAAAAAAGGTGGTAGGCAGTGAAGGCATTATCCAGAGAAAGTTTTGTAGTTTTTTTTTTTTAAAGATTTTATTTATTTGTTAGAAAAAGAGAGAGAGAGCGTGCAAGCACAGGCAGACAGAGTGGCAGGCAGAGGCAGAGGGAGAAGCAGGTTCCCTGCTGAGCAAGGAGCCCGATGTGGGACTCGATCCCAGGATGCCGGGATCATGACCTGAGCTGAAGGCAGCCGCTTAACCCATGGAGCCACCCAGGTGTCCTGGAAGTTTTGTAGTTTTAAGGCTTATATGTGGGGACGCCTGGGTGGCTCCGTTGGTTAAGCGGCTGCCCTCGGCTCAGGTCATGATCCCGGCGTCCTGGGATGGAGTCCCACATCGGGCTCCTTGCTCAGCAGGGAACCTGCTTCTCCCTCTGCCTCTGCCTGCCACTCTGTCTGCCTGTGCTCGCTCCTGCTCTCTGTCTGACATAAATAAATAAAATCTTAAAAAAAAAAAAAAGGCTTATATGTGAAAGAAGAGACTGAATGTTAATGAACTAAGTTCCCAGTTTAAAACATTAAGAAAGAGAATGAACGTAAGTGGAAATAGATAATAAAATTAGATTAATGAACCAGAAAACAAAGATATAATAAGATCAAAAATCAAAAGTTGGTCCTTTGAAAAGGCTTCAACAGTATAGACATAAGATTAATCAAGAAAAATACAAAACAATATTAAGTACATAAAATTAGAAATAAAGTACAGATCCAGCAGAAATTTAAAATTTTGTTAATACCTGAAAAAAGTTATGCCAGAAAACTGAACACTCAGATGAAATGGACAAATACACAGGAAATTATAACTCACCAAACCAATGGAAGAAGAAAATACAAAGCCTGTATAGACCTACAAGCATTAAAGAAATTATACCAGGAGTTAACAATCACCCCTCAAAGGGGAATGCATGCCCAGGAGGGTTTACAGGTGAGTTCTATCAATTCGTAAAGAAACTTATCATAGCCTTATACACAAACTTCTATGTGAGAGGAAGAAAAGCTCCTCTAACTCATGAGGTCAGTTTAACTTTGATACTTATACTAGGACAAAGGGTATAAGGAAGAAAAGCCGAGATAAGGCTCATTCGAGAGATTACTGCAAAAATCTTAAAGTGTGGTAAACCAAATCAAGCAAACTACATCTCAGATAATAATGACCAAATAGTATTTATCCCAGCAGCACAAGGGTAGCAAAAGAGTAGATAAGTTAGAACATCTATAAATATAATTCAACATATTAACAGTTTAAAAAGGGTTCAGGAGGGCCATTTCTCAATTGTTGTAGAGACGCAGATTTAATAAAATCACCACCTTTAGAAACATGCACAATAAGTGTTAGCAAAACCAAAATAGAAGCATCAATAACTTGACAAAGTACAGCTACTAAAACACAGCAAGCATTACTCTTGTTTATTCCCTTTAAAAAAATCAAGAAAAAAGGGGTACTCACCCAAGACAGCGACGTAGAATCCTAGGCTCACCTCCACCCAGGAACACACCAAAAACCAGCACCGCTTGCATCCATGAACCCCACAAGGCTATAACGAGCTATCGCGGCTCTTAAAGGGTTCAAACTCGCTGTCCCAGGGTGCAACACAGAGGCAGCCATTTGCGGCTTTCGGTGAGTGCGACTCATTTGCTAATTTTAAAGCCCTGCTGACCAGTGGGAGCCATATTCACACACCGCCCCCTTCGACCCCCCCCCCCCCGCCCGCCATGCTCCAGAGAACTAATGTTTCCCAGAGTGGAGCTTTAACCTGTGTCTGGTGCCCTGGTTTTTGTGAATGCCAACCAAGGGATTCCCTATAACTGCCTGGCTCTGGTGGCCACGGCACCTTGTGTTCCTGGGTCCTACAGGATTGTAATCATCAGAGACAGTTCCTGGCCGGCTATGGGCCCCAGGGCACTGGACAGACAGATGGCAGAATGAGGCATACGCCCAGTCTTTCTGCGAAAGAGGCCTATTTGCTTGTCCTGGGGCTTCATGAAGCCTGAGAAGAAGGCTTTAGGTTTGGCACACAACTAGGGCCCAGCAGAGGTGCCGTCCAGGCTCTGGGCTGGTAGATGCCGTCTTTGTGTTCTCCCTCTGCCTTGCTACAACTTACTGCTATCTCCCAGAAGGGAGCTTCTACATTCATCTGGGGTCCTGATTTCCCCAACTGTTGCCCAAGGAACACCTCCAGATTGTCCGGGCTTTGATGGCCAGCAAGCCTTTATGCATGTGGTCCCATGGAACTGTATGTATGTATTGTCATACTTTAAAAGCTGCTGCCCAAGGGCCTAGCTTCCAATATGCCTAAATCTAGCTGCTGACCAAGATCCTCCCCTTTGGGACATTTAACACTATCAACCACTGGGAACCATCAAAATCAAATAGGCTGCTTGGACAATCACGAAGAGTTGAAAGACAAAAGCTAGGGCATGGTCGACCAGTGAGGTTCCCGCGCTGTACACAGCCATTCCTTCCAGGCTACAGGAGGTGGCTGCTGCTTCTATTGTACAGAAACCAACACAGGAAGTTAAGCAAACTAAAAGAGAAATATGTCTTCAAAGAATAAGATAACCCCAGAAAAGAACTTAATGAAACAGAGGTAAGTAATTTACCTTGTCAGTTTAAAGTATTGGTCATAAAAATGCTCACCAAACTCGGAAACTGAATGAATGAACACAGTGAGAATTTCAACAAAGAGAAAATAGAAGAAAGTAGCAAACAGAAGTCATAGAGGTGAAGAACACCTTAACTGAACTGAAAAATACAGGAGGGGCTCAACAGCAACTAGCTGAGGCAGAAAATAGGGTCAGTTGACTTAAAGACAGGGCAGTGGAATTCACCCAGTCAGAGCAACAACAACAAAAATAAATAAATGAACATTTTTAAAATGAAGAGAGCTTAATTACGGAATAACACCGAACAGACTAACATTTGCACAATAGGGGGCCCAGAAGGAGGGAGATAAAGGGGGAGAAAACTTATTTGAAGAAATAATGACTGAAAAATTTTCTAACTTGGAGAAAGAAACAGACAATCCAGGTCCAGAGATTTCCAAAGAGACCCATACCAACACACATTATAATTAAAATGTCAAAAGTGGGGACACCTGGATGGCTCAGTTGATCAAAAGTCCGACTCTTGATTTCAGCTCAGGTCATGATCTCAGTGTCCTAAGACAGAGCCCCATGTTGGGTCTGTACCATACTGGTACTGGACATCGAGCCTGCTTAAGATTCTCTTACTCCTGGGCACCTGGGTGGCTCAGTGGGTTAAGCCTCTGCCTTCAGCTCAGGTCATGACCTCAGGGTCCTGGGTTCAAGCCCCACATCAGGCTCTCTGCTCAGCAGGGAGCCTGCTTCCCCCTCTCTCTGCCTGCCTCTCTGCCTACTTGTGATCCCTGTCAAATAAATAAATTTTTTTAAAAAAAGGCTCTCTTACTCCCTCTCCCTCTGTTCCTCCCCACCTCAAAAAAATTAAATTATTAAATTAAATTAAAGGTCAAAAGTGAAAGATAAGTGAAAGAATCTTAAAAATAGAATGAGAGGGCGCCTGGGTGGTTCAGTGGGTTAAGCCGCTGCCTTCGGCTCAGGTCATGATCTCAGGGTCCTGGGATAGAGTTCCGCATCAGGCTCTCTGCTCAGCAGGGAGCCTGCTTCCCTCTCTCTCTCTGCCTGCCTCTCTGCCTACTTGTGAACTCTCTCTGTCAAATAAATAAAATCTTAAAAAAAAAACCAAAACAGCATGAGAGGGGCGCCTGGGTGGCTCAGTGGGTTAAAGCCTCTACCTTCAGCTCAGGTCATAATCCCAGAGTCCTGGGATTAAGCCCCGAATGGGGCTCTCTGCTCAGCGGGGAGCCCTTCCTCCTCTCTCTGCCTGCCTCTGCCTACTTGTCTCTGTCAAATAAATAAATAAATAAAATCTTAAAAAAAAAACCAAAACAGTTCGTTGTGTACAAGGGACCCCAATAAGATTATCAGCTGATTTTCCATCATCATCTGGGAGTTGATTCTAAATTCTAAATCTATTTCTCTTTTGAAAACAATTTTTGGCCCCTCAATTAGTTAATAATAATTTAAACACTAAAAAGATCACAAATTTATCGGAGGCTTGGGGTGACTCTTTTTACAAATGTCTATCTTCTCATAATGTAGATAATTACATACTTTTTTTTTTTAACAAATTCAGCTTTCTGTCTTTTGGGTTTTCTTAAAGAAGAAACACATAATGAGAAATGTAAACAGTGAAATACAAGGGAGGTGGCTCCTGTGTCATTTTGGAATCCACAGTAGACTCTATATTTGATATGATGGAGAAGAGGACATCACTTTAGATCTCCAGGAGGGAAATGAGAGAAGGAAAAGCTCCTATGAGGTCAAGATAAATGAGAAAGAAGGGGAATGTCAAGGCTTGAAGTAAAAAGAAAAAATAAAGAAGGATTATTTTTTAAAGGTTGGAGGTATGGTTCTGAGATGTGAAAGAGGTTAAAGAGCGGGACTAACATTTTATAATGTGTTAATTCAACAAGCTGAATAGGCAAACGAGACTTGGGGGCATCAGAGGACACTGGGGAAGCATACTGGGGTCTGGTGGGGTCCCTCCCATCTGCTGTGCGCCCCACTGGACCTCCAGGTTCTAAAGACTGTTAACACCGTGGTCCAGTACAGAAACCCGGAGAATGGCTTGGTGCTTGGGGCTGTTTGACATTGTGGGAAGTTCTTGGCGATTTGGTCTGAATTATCCTCCATGCTTTCTTTTCTTCAGGGAATCCTCAATAGCGATGGTTGACTTAGAGCCAAAGGGGACCCCCTGCCCCAGAGTTTCCTTAGGACTGGATGCACACAGGCAGTGACTCTGGGACTATTCTGTGTGGAGTGTCAGGGGACTTTGGCCATAGAATGGCTCACGAATATTCCACATAAAGCTATCCGTACTAATTTCTGCTGCCCCCACGGCCCAATTTGCAAATGCCCCAAATCTGAAAGAGCCAGTGAGTGGAGGGAGAGTGACGAGGCTATGGACAGAACGTTTTATTCTTTCATTATTCTACTGTTTGAAGTCAACATAGAAAGTTCCAGGCTATATATTTTGCTTTAAAAAAGAGAATATAGGAGAAGCGAGGAAAAGGTGAGAGTAGGTGTTCAAGTAGATAATGCTTCAGTTTTCTTTAAATTTATGCTGTTTTAAATAGTATTTTACTCACCACCACTGCACAGAGGTTATATTTAGGGTGTTTCCGAAAAACTGGACAAATGTAAGGGGTAAGGTCCAAGTTAGTGAGTGGGTAATGAATATCTGTTCTCAGTTTCCTTTTCATTGTACCCAGGATGTCAAATCTGGAGAGAAAATAAATGTGCAAAATATAAAGTAACTTTGTAAACCGTTCGTGAATGAAGTCTACATACCTTGGTAAATTCCAACTACAGTTAGAAGTAATTTCTTGGGAAACTAATTTGGCACAGACCTGTACATACATTTCTTTCTTATCTATGTGTATTTATAATGAAATGTCACCTGAAATGAAACTTTGTGCCAGGGCTGTGAGTCCAGGGGTGAGACGGTGCAGAGTCCAGCACAAAAGAAGACAGGGACAAAGCCAGGCTTGGCATCAGGGAGTAGGAATCACACTGACTGACTCAGTTTTTAACACGTTGTTATCTCAGCAGTGTCCTGTTTCCCAGCTCTGAGGTTTCAATATATCTTTAATAAGATAAAATTTTCTGGAAATCTTGTCACATTCTCTATTTGCCATATAGATCAACAGCTCCCAAATATGAACTCATAGTAGACTCCCTGGAGCTTTTTAAAAAATGAATTTTGGGGGTGCCTGAGTGGCTCAGTGGGTTAAAGCCTCTGCCTTCGGCTCAGTTCGTGATCCTAGGGTCCTAGGATCGAACCCCGCATCGGGCTCTTAGCTCCGTGGGGCGCCTGCTTCCCTTCCTCTCTCTCTGCCTGCCTCTCTGCCTATTTGTGATCTCTATCAAATAAATAAATAAAGTATTTTTTAAAAATAAAAATAAATTTCGGTGGCACCTGTGTAGCCCAGTCAGCTAAGCATCCAACCTGGGTTGGCACAGCTCCTGATCTCAGGGTTGGGGGTTGGAGCCCCACGTTGCACCCTGAGCTGGGCATGGAACCTGCCTAAGATGCTCTCTCTCTCTCTCCTTTTCCCTCTGCTCCTCCCCCCTCTAAATAAGTAAATAAGTAGGGAAGTAAGTAAATAAATAAATAAAGTTCCTTTTGGAAAAATGACTGAATGGCTGATTTAGGTCTAGTGCAGGGAAATCAGTGTGTGAACCTGAGATAGTCTCATGCCAGAAAAAAAGAAACCTTGTTTGCCAAAACCAAGGGAATACCATCAGACCCAGTAATCCCATGCCTATGCTTCACAGCAAAAGAAATGAAGACTTATACCCACATAAAAACCCATATGCTAATGTTTACAGCAGCTGTATTCATACCTGCCACAAATTGGAATCAACCCAAATGTTCATCAACTGATGAATGGATAAACAATTATGATATAAGGGGTGCCTGCCTGGCTCAGTTGGTAGAGCATGTGACTCCTGACGTCAGGGTCACGAGTTCAAGCCCCACGCTGGGCGTAGAGCCCACTGAATTAAAAACAAAAACGAAAACAAGTGTGGTACATTCACAAAAGGGAATTCTACACAGCAATAAAAAGGAAAGATCCACTAACTTATTCCACTAACTAATTAATTAATCTCAGAAACACTATGGTAAGTGAAAGAAGCCAAAGTAAAAAAAAAAAAAGAGAGAGAGAGAAGTAAACCACAGAAACATATGGTATAACATAGGGCATTCTGGAAAAAGCAAAACTATAGAGATGGAAATCAGATCAGACTTTTCCAGGGGCTGAGGGTGGGAGAAGGGCTGGATTATGAAAAAACATGAGAAACTTTTTGGGGTGATGGACGTAGTCTGTATGTTGGCTGTGATGGTTACAGGACTGCATGGGTTTGTTACAGTTCACAGAACTGTATGCCTAAGGATATATTTTATACTTGCAATTATACTTTAATAAACATATACTAACTGATGGGCTCAGAGGAACAGGCTTGAAGGAGTTCCCACAGGCCAGTTTTGAACAATTTAAACATTAAGAATGATGATAGTAATGGGTATTAAGCACATTAAGTTAAAAAATATCCGTGAGTCCAGAGTCACACTGATTATGGAGGGGAAACTATACTTTTGAATGGTGGGATCTTAGAGTCACTACCTTAACTCAGGGTCAAACTTAACATCACCAATAGTGAGACAAACTTTTACGATGTGCCTCCTGATATAATGTGGTGACAAATACAGAACATCCCCTCAGATGGATTCTTGCTACAAAAAAAGTTTAGCCTGAATCTCACCATGGGGAAACAGATAAATCCAGAATGGGGGACATAATATAAACAATGGACTCCCCAAGGGTTAATATGAGAAGAAAATGTTTAAATATATAAAAATGGGGAAGGATTGTTCTAGATTAAGAGACTAAAGAGACAGCCAAATGACCCTTGACTGGATACTGGATTAGAGTTATGAAAGGCTTTTTTGGGGTGAAGGAATTTAGATATGGACTGGATCAGCTAATAAAATGGAGGAGATGAAGGAAAGGAGGGAGGGAGGTGGAGAGAGAGACAGAAAGACAGAAAGAGAGAAAGGAAATGTGGCCAAGTGTCACCAATACTAATTAAGATTCTATGTTATGTGGATATTCATGATATATTCTTTCAATTTTTCTGTATATTTGAAGCTTCTTAAAACAAAAATGGGAGGATTAAAAAATTAAAATCATGATGCTTAGAATCCACCTCAAGGGGCACTTGGGGGGCTCAATGGGTTAAGTCTCTGCCTTTGGCTCAGGTCATGATCTCAGGGTCCTGGGATCGAGCCCCGCATCGGGCTCCCTGCTGAGGGGGGAGCCTGCTTCCTCCTCTCCCTCTCTACCTGCCTCTCTGCCTGCTTGTGATCTCTGTCTGTCAAATAAATAAATAAAATCTTTAAAAAGAAAAAACAAAAAGAATCCACCTCAAACCTGTGGCAACAGAATTCCCAAGGGTGGAGCCAGATTTATTCTTTAGAAAACCCTCAGAGGGAAGGCCAAATGTCCATCAACACACCAAAAAATACAAACACAAAGGAATATTATTCATCCATAAGAATAAATGAACTTCAGTACACATCACAACATGAATACATATTCTGAGTGAAATAGGCCAGCAAAAAGGATGAGCAGTGTATGATTCCATGTACATGAAGCATCTAGACTAGGCAAGTTTATAGACACAGAAAGTAGATTAGAGGTTATCAGGGGACTCAGGGGAGGAGAAATGGGGAGTTAAGGCTTAATGGTTGCAGACTTTTTCTTTGGGGCAATGAAAAAGTTTTGGAAGTAGGGGTAATTTTTGCACAACATTGTGAATGTAATGAATGCCAATGAATTAATTGTACACTTAAAATGGCTGAGGGTTTGAAAATGGTAGGAAGGGGTCACAACACAAAGAACTTGGGCAGCCTCTGGCTGGAAAGGGAAGGCGTGAGATTCTTCTCTAGAACATCTAGAAAGGCATGCAGCCCTACAGACACTTTGAGTTTAGCCTTGTGAGACCCATGTTAAGATTTCTAACTACCAATAAAGAACTTACACAACTCATCCAAAAAACATCCAAGGTCCCTGCCTGGCTCAGTCAGCAGAGCATGGGACTCTTGGTCTCAGGGTACAGTTTACTTAAAAAGAAACAAAACAAAACAAAACAAAATCCAATTAAAAAAGGGCAGAGGACCTGAATAAACATTTCTCCAAAGAAAACATCCAGATGGCCAACAGACACATGAAAAGATGCTCAGCATCACTCATCATCAAGGAAATGCAAATCAAAACCACAGTAAGATATCACCTCACTGTTGTCAGAATGGTTAACATTTAAAAAGATAAGAAATAACAAGTGTTGGTGAAGATGTCGAGAAAAAGAAACCCTCGTGCACTGTTGGTGGGAATGCAAACTAGAGCAGTCACTGGGGAAAACTGTATGGTGGGTTCCTCAAAAAATTAAAAATAGAATTACCATATGAACCAGTAATTCCACTACTGGGTATTTACTCAAAGAAAACAAAAACATTAATTCGAAAAGATATATGCACCCTTATGTTTATTGCAGCATTATTTACAGTAGCCAAGATATGAAAGCAACTTAAGTGTCCTTATGTGTAATTTAAGAAACAAATGCACAATGGAAGAACACACACACACACACACACAGATTCAAATATAAAACTAATGATTATCAGAGGAGGGGTGGGAAGTGGATGGGTGAAACAGGTGAGGGGGTATTAGGAGCACATTTATCGTGATGAGCACTGAGTAATGTATAGAATTGCTGAATCACTGTGTTGTACCCCTGAAACCAATATAACACTGTTCAGGTTCAATAAAAAAAGTTAAAATGGCAGAATTTATGTTACATATATTTTATCACAGATTTTTAAAAATTAATGTAATAAACTGAATGCCATTGAATTATACACTTTATTTTTATTTATTTATTTGAGACAGAGAGAGCATGAACAAGCAGGAAGGGCAGAGGGAGAGAGCATCTCAAGCACTCAGAGCCTAACACAAGGCTCGACCTCATGATCCCGAGATCACAGCCTGAGCCGAAACCAACAGACACTTAACTGACTGAGCCACCCAGGCACCCCTGAATTATACACTTTAAATGGGTGAACTGCATGATATGTGACATTTTGATAAGGGCATTAAAAAAATATCTCACAAAATGCCAAAATCCATACCTTTTTAAGTGAAAGATAATTATTTTTGGTGCTTTGGAAATACTGGCTCTTACAGCTGTTTCTTGCTTGGTTTCACAGAAGGAACAGTGAATTTGGTTATTCCAGGCCAGTGTGTCTTGCTGAAAAAAACTCTGGAGACAGTCCTGTGGGGGGAAAATGCATTTGGTGACTACGTTGGATCAAGGGCAGCCTGGGCTCTCTGTTTACAGGACTTTGCAACAGCTGTGGAAAAGTGATCCTCAGCGCTTTCCTCAAAGTCAACATACCCAGGAGGTCCCAGCGTCACAAGCAGCTGCCTGCACAGCTGTAAAGTCTACCTGATGAAGGAGGGGCTTCTTTCCCCCTCAGTTACTGAAAGGGATCCAAGTGCCCATCTCGCTCCCAGTCTCTGGGTCGGCATTTTAACCTTTCTGTTTATTTCAGAATAATATTGACGGTGCAGTTTCCACTAACCAAGTCAGGCAGCTGTTTTATGTTATGCATCTCATCACAGAAGGGATTCAGAGACTGAAAAATGACCACATGCAGTGTTTTGGGGGATGACCCGTAGTAAAGACAGCAGAATGGACAGAATTTGATCCTGTGTGCATGGGAGCCGCCCTGAGTGTATCCAGACCCCCGGCTCTGCCAGCCACTAACCTAACGAGGACGATGAGCACAGATCACGTGTTCAGTACTCATGCCAGGGCCTGTTAGTCTCTTGGGAATTTGTTTCCAGTCATCTTTAGCAATTTATTCTGAGAACAAAGCCCGCTTCTAAATAAGTAGTAGGATTCTGTTCTCCAATTCTGGTATGTGAAAACTTTTCACAGTAGATGTGCTTTCATAATTTAGGTAGAAAAATCAAATGGGTATTATTCTGCAAGGAGACTTATTGCTCTCCGCCTTCTACCACCACCTCGATTTACAGATTAATCTTAGGTATGACAGTGAATAAAATTCAAGAGGTAAATTCCCTATATGCACCAAGCCATCTCAGTAGACTGAATAATGCCCACCTGTCATTTCAATTTTACAGTGAGGCTGTTTTAATGAGTACATTTAGAAATACCACCAAATTCTGAGAATGCAAGCTGGTGCAGCCACTCTGGAAAACAGTATGGAGGTTCCTCAAAAAGTTGAAAATAGAGCTACTCTATGACCCAGCAATCACACTACTGGGTATTTACCCCAAAGATACAAATGGAGTGATCCAAAGGGTCATGTGCACCCACATGCTTATAGTAGCAATGTCCACAATAGCCAAACTATGGAAAGAACCTAGATGTCCATCAACAGATGAATGGATAAAGGAGATGTGAGATATATATATACACACACAAAAACGCACATATAATACACAATGGAATATCATTCAGCCATCAAAAAATGAAATCATGCTATTTTCAACAATGTGGATGGAACTAGAGGGTATTATGCTGAGCAAAATAAGTCAGTCAGAGAAAGACAATTATCATATGATCTCCCTGATAGGAGGAATTTGAGAAACAAGACACAGGATCATAGGGGAAGGGAGGGAAAAATGAAACAAGATGAAACCAGAGAGGGAGACGAACCATAAGAGACTCTTAATCTCGGGAAACAAACTGAGGGTTGCTAAAGGGGAAGGGGCCTGGGAAGGATGGGATGGCTGGGTGATGGACACTGGGGAGGGTATGTGTTGTGGTGAGCACTGTGTATTGTCTAAGACTGATAAATCACAGACCTGCACCCCTGGGGCAAATAATACATTATATGTTATTAAAAAAAAAACTTTTGGAAAAAAAATTTAAAACCAAATTCACAGTCACTTTCAGCTGTAAATGTTGTCCTCATGGGCTTCTAATTTGCTTTAAGTGACAAAGCAGCCCCCTCATAGTACACAGTGTGGGGAACAGCCCTGAGAAGGGGCATCCAGGAACAAGAATCACTTGCTACCTGAAGAGAGCACTCATATTCAGATGGAATGGGGAGAGAGAGGATGGTGAAGACTTCATTCTTGTAGGTGCAGCTCTCACACTTCAAACACATGAAGCTGTAGTTGAGCTGCCCTTCAAACAGCTGTGTGATGATGGAGGACTCATTGGCAATCACCTTCTTGCAGCACCTTGGAATAGACCCTTTATCGTATGATCTTCTCCGATGGTACTGAATCAAGGAACAAATTAGCCCCGAATCAACTCTTGGTTATCAAAAAAAGCTTTTGATAGGATGACTCGATATTTTTTTCTATCAGAATGACACATCACTACCAGAAATCAGTTAGTTTTGGATTTAGACGATACATAGAGTCAGATCCTCTTAAGGATACATGTTAAGTGGGGCACCTGGGTAATGCTCCGACTCCTGCTTTCAGCTCAGGTCTGGACTCAGGGTTGTGAGATCCAGCCCTGTGTGGAGCCCCAGCGGAGTTCCACAGTGGGCTCTGCATGGGGAAAATCCACACTCAGAGGGGAGTCTGCTTCAGATTCTCTCTCTGCCTCTCCCCCCATCATGTTGTCTCTCTAAATAGATAAATCTTTCTTAAAAAGGTATATATTAGGGGGCACCTGGGTGGCTCAGTCATTAAGCGTCACCTTCAGCTCAGGTCATGGTCCCAGGGTTCTGGGATCGAGCCCTGCATCAGGGTCCCTGCTCGGCAGGACCCTTGCTTCTCCCTCTCCCATTCCCCCTGCTTGTGTTCCCTCTCTTCTATGCCTGTCAAATAAATACATAAAACCTTTAAAAAAAAGGTATATATTAGGTTTGATTTCTGATAATTCAATTATTTTCCTCCTTAAGTGAAGCTGAGGAATGATGACACACTAACCCTATGAAAACACATGTCCGAGCCCCAGATGCCTCAGCCTCAGCCTGTGATAATGTGGCGTGGGCTCCTAGAGGCAGTTCTTCCTGGGAAGAGGCTGAGTAGGGTTCTGAACTAGCTTTCAGTCATGCAGACTGGTGGAGGAGTGAAATGGAGGAATCTGTCCTCCTTCCAGCCCCTTCAGATTTAACCTCTTTTACTTTTATTGTTAGAAGACACTTTTTTAAAAGAGCAAATCTTAAATTCTTAAGGCAGCCCAAGTTAGCTTTGCAGACTGATTTGAACTTAATTCACTTTGAAGGGTACCATTTCCGGAAGCATAGCCTGACTTCTCAGTGTCTGAATGGCCTCACTAGACAGTCCATTTGGACCACACGTTAGCCCACAGCCAGCTCTGTTTTGAGCCATGCACACTGTCCCTCCTTTGTGTTGCTGCTTTCATCAGGCTCTGCTGCCAAGGTCTTCCACCTGATGGTCCTCTGATGCCCCGAGCTTCAGCTCTGGTCTTAGGAGTGAGAATGCTATTTATTTCAGATTGGCTGCAGATGAGGACCTATGTGTTTTTGCTGACCACCACCCTACCCTTTGGCTTAAAAAAAAAAAAGGGTGCTACCGTGAATATCTTAGTAGCAGTAAAAATGAAAAATGGAACTGAGGATTGCAGACGAGAATGATTAATGGTTATCGTTTGCGATCTTTTGCCAAAGCATTTCCTGGATGGGAAGTATGAGGTAAGCTAACGTCAGCATAAGGACACCACATAAAACCAAGGACCTATCTTTGGAGGGTATGTGACTCAGATCAAGGCTGAAGGCAATGAGTCTTACAAAGAAGAGTAAAACCTTTGTAACTGGCCAGCTCATGTTTTATTAAATTTATTAATATGCCCTGATCCGGTGAAGAACTCCAGTTTGGAATGTTTGGCATGAAGATGAAACTTTGCAGTTTAGGTGTGTCCTTTGATACCCAGCTTCATATTTTCTTGGGTTTGTAGTTATCAAGAACATGTAAAGCTCTGTATGTTATACTCTATGTTGTATATTGTAAAGCACTGTATATCTCATGAGGAATATATTTTTTTAAAAATTAGATTTTCACTTAAAAAAAAAAAAACTAGTCTGGGGCACCTGGGTGGCTCAGTGGGTTAAGCCTCTGCCTTCGGCTCAGGTCATGATCTCGGGGTCCTGGGATCCAGCCCCACGTGGGGCTCTCTGCTCAGCAGGGACCCTGCTTCCTCCTCTCTTTCTGCCTGCCTCTCTGCCTACTTGGGATCTCTGTCAAATAAATAGATAAACTCTTAAAAACTAGTCTGTGCAGATGTTATTTGCAAAGGGAACAGATTGGTGGTTCCCACACCTGTTGATCACTGGAAATGCCACATGAGCTTTCCCAAGGGACAGCCCAAGACATTCTAATTCAGTAACACGGAGTGAGGGGCTTAGGATGTGTGGCGTAAAACTCTTTCCAGCTGATTCTGATGATTATTTGGTAAACACAGACCAATTCAAATACTAACTTGAATGTGCCCCGCAGTGCCCCAGCACCTGTGCTTGGCAGAGAGGGGGCAATGTTGACAGGACAGATGAAAGAACGAAAAAACGAAAGTTGCTGACAGAGCTGAAGGGTCCCTCTTATTTCAAAGGCCATTAATTCTACTTACCTTTTTCAGGGCTTCATGAAGTTCATTCAGGACATAAATCAAGAATTCCTGAGCATCTTGCTGTGTCTTCTTCATAAATGCTGGGTAGAGGTTGCCAAGAGCTGACCGAAATATTTCTGGTGAGACACATTCTGAGTCTCCAAGCCACATGTCTGTCATCACATAGGCAAAAGCAGTGGCAACCTCGCTGCACTCCCTTGGAAGAGGGACAGAGAATGTTTCAGGCTGGTTTAATGACAGGAAGGCACCTAAAAACTCAAGCATGTGGCATCAGACCAAAACCAAAATTCCTTTCTTAGCTGAATTTCCTGCGTTGTTACTCACCCTAGCAATGGTCTCCAGGGGGCTCTGGGGCTCTTGGTTAGCCCTGAGTAGGGACTTGGGAGGGCTCCCTCTCTAACCTCACCTTGGGGGAGCAGGGAGTGGGAGCTGGGTGGCAGGGAACACAGATGGTCTTACTTTTGAAGAGCAGTAATGTACTTTCCCGAGAGAAAGTATTCCACCAGAGGCGAAATGCTGCCGAGACACTGTAAGATGGCGTTCATGTAGCACGTGTTGCCCAAATTCCGCAGGCCGGTCACTCCCTGGAAATGGGGCTGGTTCTCCTCGGCCTCGTTCACGGGGCAGTTATCATAATGATCTGTGCACTCTGCACTGTGTGGGCGCCATGTGGGAGGAAAGAAAGCATCTTGAAGGACCAAAATATGTACCCATGATCATAAGGCCCTCTCAAGCCCATGCCAGCAACAGCTCTCAGCGAGACTTCTGTCGAAGACATTCCTGACCAGGGACAGAAGTATTCGAACCCGAGTCTAAAATCCCATCACTTACTCTGGAACTCTGAACAGTGCCGGCGGCCGAAGAAGCAGAGGTAAAAATCTCTTCCTGAAACCATAGCCAGAGGACAGAAAATAATGGCCTTTCAGAGACCTAGAATTGCTTGGCTAAAAATGCAGAATTTCCCTATAAATACTGAATTATTGGGGCACCTGGATGGCTCGGTCATCTTGATTTCAATTCAGGTCATGGTCTCAGGGTTGTGAGATTGAGCCCCCTGTGGGGCTCTGCACTCAGCAGGGACCCTGCTTCTCCCTCCCCCTCTGCCCCTCCCCCTGCTCACCCACACGCTCTCTGCCTCCCTCTAAAATAAATAAATAAATCTTAAATAAATCAATACCAAAGTATTTCTTTTTTTTTTTGGGCAAGTAATTTAATTATTATTAGTAGTAACAATAATAGCAATAGATAGTAGCTAATAATAACAAGAGCTATCATGGATGGAGTCTGGCCCAAAGTTAGGTTAGTTAATATGCATTTTCCCATTTAACACTTTCAACAATTTTATGGGGTGCGTATATTTGTTTTTAAATCCTGTTTTACAGAGGAGATACCACATTTAAATGGTTTAGTCATTTGCCTAGAATATATATATTATGTGCGGTGGTATGTGGAGAGAAGGAATATCCACCTACCTACCTATTGAGTTACTTGGATTTATGTAACGTACATTAACAGTGTGTGTGTGTGTACACATACATATATATGGCATATAACATATTGAGAGCATATGCACATGCTAAGAGCATATATACATCTATTAAGAAGGTGCAGATTTCGTAGTTAATAAATGGGAACCTAAACCCATTGTTGACCAAGTGACTGATGTAGGATGTCCTCAACAGGAAGCTATGCAGTTAGAGAGTTCTGTGCAGGGGCAAGCCCTGTGCAGAGGAGAGACCACCACAGGCTCCCAGGGGGGCCTCCTCTGTCCACACACAGCTCTCTTTTGTCCTTTGGCTTATTGCTCAAGGCAGCCTGGCATCCCTTATGAATTTTCTTCCCATGTACAAGATCTAAAACTGGGTCTCCACGAGACTGTTACCTCACCTCAGTACCTCTATTTACAATTCTGCCAGTTTGAAATGTGTCCGCTATTACCAGATGATATTTTCATGTTTGTATTCTGACGTCTTCGGAGGTCCTGCACGGTCCCTCATTAGGCGCGTCTATTGCCGAAATATCAAAGAGCATCTTCCCTTCCTCTTGGGGGACCTCCACAGGGTCAAACCTGAGGAAACCCTTCCAAATGCAGCATGTACCCCTTGACTCCTTTGACATGGCATTCCCCCCGTCCTCCTCTCCCCCACCCCGAGTTCTTGAGAAAGCTGTAGTAGGGAGTGGCTCACAGGACGTAGTAGATGCCGAAGTCATCTGCAGGGAGGGGCCGCTGTGAAGTCATTGTAGTGAGACCACGGTGGACTTTCACTTCTGCTCAGGTGCTGCATCAAATCCTTTTAACTTCATTTCTCCAAGCCTGTTACTTTGGCTCTTTTTGTTTGTAATCAATAATGTATGTGTTTCTCTCCCCTCGCAGGAGCTGCAGACTGATTTCTCTCTGTACTCTGGTACCTTCCAACTTGGATTTCCCACGCATCATAATCATTTCCATTCACCCTCAAAATTCTAGCATGTTGCCATGAGAGACCATTACTCAGATGCTTAAAAACTTTAAAAGTATTAGATATAGGGGTGCCTGGGTGGCTCAGTTGGTTAGCGTCCAGCTCTTGGTTTCAGACCTGGAGGGGCACCTGAGTGGCTCAGTTGGCTGAGCATCTGGTTGAGGTCATGATCTCAGGGTTGTGAGATCGAGTTCTGCATCAGACTCCGTGCTAGTGTAGAGGTTGCTTGAGGTTCTCTCTCTCCCTCTCCCCTCGTACTCTCTCTCTCAAAAATAAATAAACAAAAATAAATAAATAGGGGCGCCTGGGTGGCTCAGTGGGTTAAAGCTGCTGCCTTCGGCTCAGGTCATGATCCCAGGGTCATGGGATCGAGCCCCGCATCGGGCTCTCTGCTCTGCAAACAGCCCGCTTCCTCCTCTCTCTGTCTCTGTCTGCTTCTCTGCCTGCTTGTGATCTCTATCAAATAAATAAATAAAATCTTTAAAAAATAAATAAATAAACAAATAAATAAACAAAATTTAAAAATTGGAGAAACAAGACAATTACGTATAGTACCCAATCCTGAGTAGGATCCTGGATCAGGAAAAAAATTGCTATAAAAGGACATTATTGGGACAATTGATAAAATTTAAATAGGATTATATAGGAATAGTTTTTTTTTTTTACCAATGTTGAATCCTGTGAACAATTTTTAAAAGATTTTATTTATATATTTATTAGAGAGAGAGAGAGAGAAAACACTAGTGGGGGAGGCAAAGGGAGAGAGAGCAGCAGACTCCCCAATGAGCAGGGAGCCTGATGAGGGGTTCGATTCCAGGACCCTGAGATTATAACCTGAGCTGAAGGCCGACTCTTAACCTGACTGAAACACCCAGGTGCCCCGAATCCTCTGAATTTTATAAGATGGTATTCTGTTTATGAAAGAGAATGTCCTTGTTCTTAGGAAATACACACTGAAGGATTTAGGGCTAAAAGGACCTGATATATGCAAACTTCTCTGAAATGGTTCAGGAAATACACAGAGACATAAATGCACATGAAGAAAGGAGAGAAGGGGATAAAGTGATAAAACAAAGATGAAGCAAATACAGCCTGATGTCAGCAATGGGTGGATCTGGGTGAAGGTATTTGAGTTCTTTGTATGATTCTTGCAATTCTTCTCAACATCTGAAATTATCCCAAACTACAAAGTTCAAAGAAACAAGAATGTAGTAAATATAATTTTTGTATGCATTTATCTCCAAGATATATTACTAGTCAGTCATAAAAACAAGGTTCTGAAAAAGTCTGTCTAGCAATCACCCCATTTATCTCCAAATACATTTATGTCAGGCTGCACAGAGACATTAAGAATGATCATTCTTTGCTGCCTGCACAAGGGATCCTAGCAACTAGAGATGCTGAGTCTTACAGCTATTTTGTATTTGTGGTCTATTTACAAAGGGGTTTCCTGAAGTCACCTCAGTGGCGATTCTGCAGGACTTGAATCCTGTCACCCTGCTCCTCCTTTGGTCAGTGAACTTCTTCAGTTCTCATCAATGGAGTCTTGTTAATTATGATTGATACTTACAGGTAAAAACACAACTCATATTCATATGTTGATACTATTATATCCAGGGGTCTTTCAAAACTCAAAGTCTAATTTTTATATAGGTTCTTTGGATTTTCTACAAACATTCAAGTCATCGGCAAAAAAAAAAAAATCAGTCTTCTTTTTTCCTTTCCAATCTTTATGTTTTTTATTTCTTACCCTTTGAATTAGCTAGCATCTCCAGTAAAATGTCGAATAGAAGTGGGGGTAGTAGTCACCCTTAGCTCACTCTTGAACTAAGAGGAAAGGCTTTGAATAATTCACCAGTAAATATGAATGAAGGCATAGTTTTATTGTTGTTCTTTAGAGGGGGAGGGGCACAGAGAAAGTGAGTGGGGGAGGGACAGAGAGAGTAGGGAGGATGGAAGAGAGAGAGAGAATCTTAGGCTCCATACCCAGAAAGAGACCTGATGGGGCTCTTGATCTCAAGATCCTGAGATCACAACCTGAGCGGAAATCAAGAGTTGGACACTTAATCGACAGAGCCACCCATGCACCCCTAAAGGCATAGTTTTTTTGAGAGTTGTAATCATGAACAGACATTGAGTGTGATCAGGTTTTGAGGTAATCATGAGATTTTTCTTCTTTAGTCTGTTGTTGTGGTTAGTAATTGATGGGTCACATACTAAACCAGTCTTCTGTTCCTCAGATAAACTTATCTTGTTAGAGATGTAGTATCATTTTCATGAATTGCTTTCTATTTGTTAATCTTTGGTTCAAGAGTTTTATATCCATGTTCATGAGTAAAATGACCCATGTAGTAGTGTTCGGTGCTGTGTAACAAATTGTCACCAACTTAGTGGTTTAAAACAACACAAGGGCGTCTGGGTGGCTCAGTGTGTTAAAGCCTCTGCCTTCCGCTCAGGTCATGATCCCAGGGTCCTGGGATCGAGCCCCACATTGGGCTCTCTGCTCATCAAGGAGCCTGCTTCCCTCCTCCCTCTGCTTGCCTCTCTGCCTACTTGTGATCTCTGTCAAATAAATAAATAAAATCTTTAAAACACACACACACACACACACACACACACACACACACACACACACACACACACACGTCAATTATCTATAGTTTCTATAGGTCAGGGTCCAGGCATGGCTTAGCTGGAATCACATGTTGCATTCAGTTGTCTTATCTCTTTAGGGTCCTTTATCCTGAAACCTTTCTTAAGCATCCCCTTGACTTTCAAGAACTAGACACTTTTTGAAAACTACTGGCTAGTTATTTTGAAGAATATCCCTGAATTTGTCTGTTTGCTCATGATCAGATTCACAGTATGCATTTCTAGTAAGAATATCACAGTATAATGCTGTGCTCTTCTTAGTGCATTGTACTAGGTACTACACAATTTTGAATTGTTCCAACACTGATGTTCACTGTAATCTTTCAAAAGTGATTAAGTGAAAAAAGTGATTAAGTGAAAAAGTCTGCCAGTTTCCTTTACTGTAGTTACTTTTCCCTTCTGTAATCAGCATTCTGTAGGGAGAACTTTGAGACAATGTAAATGATCTGTTTCTCATCAAACTTTCATAAACTAGTTTTAACATTAATTGGTGTTGCTTGGCTGGATTAATTATAACTATGGTGCTTGCCAAATGGTGATTTTTCTAATGCCATTATTCCAACTACATTCGTCAGCTGGTAACCTATTATAAAGAGAATCTTTTCCCCCATTTATTTATTCTTTTAATCAGTGTAGGGGCGCCTGGGTGGCTCAGTGGGTTAAGCCTCTGCTTTCAGCTCAGGTCATGATCTCAGGGTCCTGGGATTGAGCCTCTGATCAGCAGGGAGCCTGCTTCCCTTTCTCTCTCTGCCTGCCTCTCTGCCCACTTGTGATCTCTCTGTCAAATACATAAATAAATTAAATCTTCAAAGATTAAACCACATCAGGCTCCCTGCTTGGAGGGAAGCCTGCCTTCCCTCTCTTGCTGTCTCTTTCTGTCAAATAAATAAATAAATATCTTAAAAAGAAAAAAGATGTTTTCTGTAGCTGTTTGACATGTCCCCATCATTCTTTGAACAATTCCTTACTTTGGGCGCAGTAAGATCTTCTAGACTAACCTGCCCCAGTCCTGAAGTTAGTTATTTCTCTAAGAGCCCTGGTTCCTTTTAGAGATTAGTATATAGAAGCCAAGATCTAGAAGCTAGATGTACTCATGCTATTACAGAGTCACAGCTCGAGGTTATCTTCAGTATGTTTCCTTTTGATCAACCTCTAGGCATGTAACTGACCTCCTGCTGCTGCCCCCCTCCACCCCTCACCAATTATACTACACACACCTCATCATCACCCTGCTTCCTTGACACCTCATACTAGATCCCTGCTGCTTAGCAACAATCCCAGGCCCACCAAAATTGGCCTCAACTAATGGTTTTTAAACCAAATTGTGAATGTCTAAAGGAAGAAAAGAAAGGAATCTGGGTCTGGTATTTTTTGCTTCTTTCTTTGATGGATTAACTTTCTAAAGATTTTATTTTTTTTATTTGTCAGATAGAGAGAGAGAGCGCAGGAGCAAGCACAGGCAGACAGAGAGGCAGGCAGAGGCAGAGGGAGAAGTAGGCTCCCCGCCAAGCAAGGAGCCTGATGTGGGACTCGATCCCAGGACGCTGGGATCATGACCTGAGCTGAAGGAAGCTGCTTAACCAACTGAGCCACCCAGGTGTCCCTGGATTAACTTTTTAAAACCTCCCCTCCAACTCTTGTCTAGAAGTCGTATGTTTTTATATTCTTGGATTGTTTCCTTTAAATATTCAACAAATGTACAAGTAGCCCCTTGTTACCTTCATCTATTTGGGTCCAAAGATTGAATAACAAGGAATACCATTATGTTGCCAGTCTACTTGGTTTTTAAGCTCCAGATGGCTTGTAATGACTGTGTGTGAAATTTTATTTAGTTCCTTGAGATCACATAATCAGTCAGAATAGTACCCATACTTGAAAGTATTTTTTGAGGGACGCCTGGGTGGCTCAGTTGGTTAAGCAGCTGCCTTCGGCTCAGGTCATGACCCCAGCGGCCTGGGATCGAGTCCCACATCGGGCTCCTTGCTCAGCAGGGAGCCTGCTTCTCCCTCTGCCTGCCTGTGCTCGTTCGTTCTCTCTCTGACAAATAAAATCTTTAAAAAAAAAAAAAAGTACTTTTTGATCAATTAAAATCAGTTAACTTTACCCAAATAGATGAGACCATTAGTGTGCTTAACTACCATCTTTCTGTGAATCTTTTATATTTAAAAATATTTTATTCTAGTTTACTTTAAAACTCTATACCATGTACAAGTATGTGCCAGCAAGTATTAGAATTTGTATATTTTATGAATATTTGCTTGCCTCTTTTATTTCATGTCTTCCTATTTGGATCCTTTCTCTTTGCTTGAGTATATCCTCGCTTGACATTTTCTGAGAAAGTGGTAAACCTTCTGGGAATGCCATCACATGGCTGTGTTCAAAACCTCCCTTTCTCCTAGTAATTTTGTTTTCCTACCTCCTGGATACTATATGACAGGTGAGAATTCTTTCATCAATCCGATTTTTTTTCTTTTGTAAACTCATTACTATTTTTGCTATTATTTTCAGAGTTAACCAAACTGTAGCATGAAGTAGGTGACTTTTATTTCTTCCTTTCTAGGTCTTACATCAAATAGTTGTTGCATCTCATTCATTAATCCAGAAAATATTGTGCATCTACTTCATGTCAGTCACTGTACTAGATGCTTAACAGCATAAAATACAAATCTTTACCCTCACATAGCTTACAATCTATTGATCACTTGGATTTATTCTGTGCTTTCAACTCTTACTGAATATTTTCTATTGTTCTTGACTTTCTTACATGTGTTATGATTGAGCACTCATATGTTACTTTATTTGAATTATCTTGATGTTTTAGCTTTACATTTGTGCTCAAAGCTACTTTTTCTTCTAAGGTTTTATTTATTTGTGAGAGAGAAAGCACAAGCAGAGGCAGTGGCAGGCAGAGGGAGAAGCAGGCTCCCTACTGCACAAGGAGCCCCATGTAGGACTCTATCCCAGGACTCTGGGATCATGACCTGAGCCAAAGACAGACGCCTCAGTCACCCAGGCGTCCCAGATTATATTAGTTTTGACCTTGTAGGTCCCTGAAAGTACCCTGGGGTACTTCAAGAACCACTGACCAGGGACGCCTGGGTGGCTCAGTTGGTTAAGCGGCTGCCTTCGGCTCAGGTCATGATCCAAGCGTCCTGGGATCGAGTCCCACATTGGGCTCCTTGCTCAGCAGTGAGCCTCTTCTCCCTCTGCCTCTGCCTGCCTGTCAGCCTGTGCTCGCTCCTGCACTCTCTATCTGACAAATAAATAAATTAAAAAAATCTTAAAAAAAAAAAAAGAACCACTGACCTAATTAATGCCCATCAAAAAGTGTATACTTCCTGTGTTTCCTAATGAAAGTATACACTACCATTGATGAAACACTCTTGACAAAAATTCAATCTTGAATTTGACCAAACCTCTAAACCTAACACTTCACAGCATATTCAAGAAACAGAAACATGTAAATGGCACCTAAGGGAAATAATCAGCAAAACCCTGAATGTGAGAAATTTCTTAGAACAAACAATTGGGTTCTTTAAAAAATAAACTAGGTGGTGTTGGGCAGGGTGGGGGGATGGCAAGAGAAGCTTATATATTAAAATTTTAAAGACAAATCAAGCAACTGCAATGTATAATAAATCTCAACTGGGTCCTGACTGAACCAAATTGTAAAAAAAAAATTTTTTTAAGAATGACACTTTGATATTAAGAAACTAATTTTTTAGGTGTAAATATATCATAGTTCTCATATTTTAGAAACATATACTAAGGCATTTATAATTAAAATGGAAGAGGGGTGCCTGGGTGGCTCAGTGGGTTAAAGCCTCTGCCTTCGGCTTGGGTCCTGATCCCAGGGTCCTGGGATCGAGCCCCACATTGGGCTCTCGGCTCCCTGGGGAGCCTGCTTCCTCCTCTCTCTGCCTACTTGTGATCTCTGTCAAATAAATATATAAAATCTTTAAAAAAAATAGTTTTCCTCATATAACAAAAAAAAAAAGGAAGAGAAGTTCCACTGATGCAGACTACATAGAAATCCCAAGAACAGAACAGTAAAGGAGAGGGCTATGTGTGGGGTGGAGCAGCACATGAAAGCACACAGTTTTGACTGGTGTTCTTCACTGTGGACTGGAGCATGCAGCTTTTCTGAAGAATAACCATGTGCTCTCCCTCCCTGCTTCCTGCCCATGACCACTAAGGCATTATCATGGACCCCAGTCAGAAACTCCGGTTTGAGCAATTTCCAAAGAGAAGGAAAACATATTTCAGAGAGGTTCAAAACAACAGCTTGGGATTTTACCTAAGGAAAAGCTCACAGATGGTCTAATATTGGAAATATTCTGTGGTACTTCTTCAACACATATTTATTGAGCATCTATAGTCTATGACACATATGCCAGCAAGGTACTAAGGGAAATACAAAAATAAGCAAGGCAGCTCTCAGCTGGTAACACAGACCAAGTTTTCAGAGACAGAGTGGTTGAGAGGCTTCACTCCAGTACATAATTACTAAGTATTACATTAATAGTGCTAGTTGTGACAGATCTGAGGGGCCAGCTTCCTCAAATACAGATAGCTTGTGTGAAACCTAGCTAGGAAACAATGAGAGCAGATCCAGTAAATAAGGAGGATCACAAAAATCCCTGCCTGTAGATTCATTCTTTCCTGCAAGTAATTACTTGATCTGACTGATAAATGGCTATTGGGTACTCTTGCCTTGATTGTCCACTTAAACACACAAGACTATATATATCACTATGATCTATCTTCCTCAAGACAAAGTTTGGTATTGCAGAAAAACATTTTTAAAAAGTTTCTTCTAGGAGCGCTTGGGTGGCTCAGTGGGTTAGAGCCTCTGCCTTCGCTCAGGTCATGATCTCAGGGTCCTGGGATCGAGCCCCTCGTAGGGCTCTCTGCTGGGGAGGGGGGAGGGGAGCCTGCTTCCCCCCCCTCTCTGCCTACTTGTGATCTCTCTGTGTCAAAAATAAATAAATAAATAAAAAGTTTCTTCTAAATGCTGTGCCTATCACAAATCATGTACTATGTAAGGTGTTGGGTGCTATACGAGTGAAAAATTTGAAGGGTCTTTTCCTCTGTGAAGTGTGTAATCTAATGGGATAAAAAGAGATGTAACTATAAAACAACACAGTTCAACTTAAGGATGGGAAATGAGGGTAATTTTTATATTTTTCTTTAAATTTTAGAATTTTTACCTTATGTTCCAATACAACCAACCATGCATTACTTTTAAAATGATGGCTCATACATAACCAGACTGATGAAGGCATATTATCAGAGAACATCTGCAGTATTTTAATTGGGGGGCGTCTGGGTGGTGATCTCAGGGTCCTGGGATCAAGCCCTGTGTCGGGCTCTCTGCTCAGCAAGAAGCTTGACCCCCCATCTCTCTCTGCCTGCTTGTGATCTCTGTCAAATAAACAAATAAAATCTTAAAAAAAAAAAAAAGAAGTAATTTGATAAAGAGATGGAGCTTTGTTCTCAGTAGGATGAACCTGAGAAAAAAATGTTAAAAGAGATTAAGCAAATGACACTTTTTTGGACCAGAGTAATAATGACGAAATTCAGTAATCTAAAGAAAGATCACACTTCTTTGGAATGAGAAATAGGGTTTTCAGGAAAACTGTTACTCTCCAGAATTAGCAAAGAAAAGTTATGGAGTAGATTTATAAAAGAAAGCAGGAACTAGTACAGAAATGAATCATCATTATGCCTGAAAGTCAACATAACATGAGGCTCAGGAGCGTACAAAAAGGCAAGTCTTCCTGGGGTTGAATCCTAGTGCTGCTACATACTAATTATATAATTATAAGAATCTTAGGAAAGTTACTTTACCTAATGCTTTTATTTTCTAATTGGCAAAACATGATAATATAATAGCTATTTCATAAGACTGTTTTAAGGATTAAATGGGTAAACATATGTAAAGTACTTAGAATTAATGCCTGGCATATATTAAGTACTACATAAATGTTCACTACTATTATTATCTGGTGAGAATAATCAACATAAAATTAAACATAGTGATAACCTGTATCTCTATATTCTGACATAACAAGAAACAGATTTTAAAAAGGGGGGGTGCTGCCTGGGTAGTTCAGTTAAACATCTGACTCTTGATTTCAGCTCAGGTCATGATCTCAGGGTCGTGGGATCAGGTCCCACATCGAGCTCTATGCTCAGTGGGGAGTTTGCAGAGATTCTCTCCGTCTAATCCTCCTCTGGCTTGCACATGCTTGATCTCTCACTCTCTCTTTAAAAATAAATCTTAAAAAAAAGAGAGAAACAGTAGGAAACAAGACCACTCTGAATAATATATAGGACAGGAAGTGAAAAAGCTTAAGTGTACAAAATGGTTCATTTAAAAAAAGTTGATACTCTGAAAATAAAAAAACCAAGACACTTTGAAAACATAAGACAATTTTTTAGAATGATTGAACTCACTAAACATCTGTAAACAAGAATAAATTTATTTAATTTCTTTTAAAGATTTTATGATATACAAAATGTATATAGTATAATATCTTTAATACACTTTTTCTTTCCCCCCCTTAATATTAAACACTATTTAAACAGCTTATCTCTTCTTGCCTTGTCTGTATCTATGAGATACACTACTTAATACAAGTAAGATTTACACTGCTCCTTCCTAAATAAAAATTAAAATTAGTACCTAGGAAACAAACAAAAAGAAAAAAAAAGCATAAAACTTTAGTCAGATGAAAGCTTTTCTTGTTGTTGAGTATTCAACAATATCTGGGGCAGTTAAATTACATTTTATTTGCATAAAGTTACATTGCAATCTCCCGACATCACATAATGATAATCCAACTCAATTTCTTAAGTACCACAAACAATACTCATGTTCAGATGTTCCTACACAATTTTAAATATATGCAAGAATTTAAGTTTACATTCTGATTTGATATACTTGTCATTATATCTTTGGAGAAGTATGTAGCTTCCAGGTTGTCACTACAGATAGAGATAGGAAAAAAGCACTTTAACCTTTTTTACAAGGTAACTTCTCTTCAACAGTGAGTTAAGTTTCTCTCTGGTATATTTAGGTTATACCAATCTACCATGGCTTTCTTCTACTTAACAAGGACTTGATAAAACAATGTTAAAAAACAAAACAAAACAAAACAAACAAACAAAAAAAAAACCCACCCTAATACTTCTGCACAATTTGGGCTCTATTTAACAAAAAAACTGCCTCCATCTTTAAATATGGAGCCTAATCCTGATTCATAAAAGTCCCTCTTAGAAAATGGTTTTCAGCTCAGGGTTCTTGTATCCCTATGGATCTAGAATAGTACGTCATCTCCCTTCCCATAGCCAATAAACACCTAGCTGGGAACTAGTGACATCACCACTAAACACACTAAAACACACTGAGGAAGACATCTTGCCATTTAACCAAAAGGCTGGGTGATTTCTTCATTTCACTAGCTGAATGGCAGTAAACCAGCTGCCAAGAAAATCTGCACAGACACTTAACTTTGGTTAATGGTATTGCACCGCATGACAGAGGGTATCACCCTCATCAGAACAAAGTCAAATGAATCTTCTGCTAAAAAGAGCCCTTTAAAAAGTTATAAATACTAATTTTTTTCACTTTACCTTAAAAATTTAACAGCTGCCAGCTGTATCCTATAGGGAGTTCCTGACTGACAACTTTAATCAGATCAAGAGGATATTGACCTTTTAACTGTGCTTGAATTAGCACGTTCATTTGCACACATTTTTTCTCTATTACTCAACAATTTCCTCCTGAAGGAAAAATGACAAGGTAACATTTTTGTGAGGTGTAGGCAAAACCAATGATTCAGTAATATTATAACATCAGACGAATAGAATTAGTTGATTCTGATTCTTTGGTGGAATTTCCAGGCTGAAGAGTCAGATCTGAAGGCTCATCCTGAGGAAATAGAATTTTATCAGGTGTATAGTCATTCCTCTTCAGATCTATATTCACACCCACAACAAAAAAAAAGAAAAAAAGTCAGTATTTCATGGAAATGAAAAATTAACATTTTCTAAATCAACTGTCCTCTAAATGTGCCAGATCTATAGTCTAGCAGGTTGTTTTAAATTCAGAAGCCACAAAATTTACACACATAAAAATGAATTCATTCAACAAATAAGTATTATGTTCTGACCATGAGTCAGTAACTCATGTAAGAGTGGAAACACAGTAATAAGCAAGGCAGACAAGGTCCTTGCTCTCATGAAGCTTATATTCTTGTGGATGAAGAAAAACAAAAAAATAACAGAATTGTGTAATAATAAGGACTCTGAAGGAAACAGTATGATGAGGGCTAGAGAGAAGATGGTATAAGCTGATTCTTTTAGGTTAGGCAGAAGAGGCACAGGAGGTCGTATCTGAGTGAAGACCTGAATATTGAGAAATGACTCAAAGCTCCAGGAAGTGTGTTCTAGGTAGAGGGAAGGTTAACTGCAGACTGTAAAAAGGAAATAGACGTGGTGTTTCCTAAAAATAGCAAAAAGACAGCATGCTCCAATGCAGTAACTGAGGGGAAGTCTAGTAGAAAATGGGGTCAAGGGGAAGTTAATGGCCGAGGGTTATCAAAATATAGTAAGTGAACCAAATCTCACCAGCTGCCTTTTTTTTTAAACTTTTTAAAATTAACATATAATGTATTATTTGTTTCAGGGGTACAGATTCATCAGTTTTACACAATTCACAGCGCTCACCAGAGCACACACCCTCCCCAACGTCCATAATGTAAACAGTTTTATTGGAATGAGCCATGCTTATTTGTTTAGACTGTCTTTGTCTATTTCTGCTCTACCATGGTAGAGCCAGGTAGCTGTGACACAGGCCATATGGCCCACAAACCCTAAAATATTTTACTACTTTGCCTTTTACAGCAAAGTTGTTGACCCCTGATCTATGGGATGCAAGCTATGGTAAGGTATGAAGCTGACGGTATTAAATAGTGTTGAAGGAGGAACATAATCAAATTTAAGTGACTATTCTGACTGTCATGTGAAGTCTTGTTAAGGGCGTTTGGCAAGAACACAGGAAACGAATGGTGGCAATGAGGATTAAGAGGAAGTGGATAAATTCTAGGAAGACTTCATTCAGAAACAGAGTAGACAGAATTTGACAGATTGGCTATGAAAGGTGAGAGAAGAAAAACCAATCAGCTTTTAAGTTTTGAGCCTGAGCAATTGGGTAAACAATGAGATAGGGAAGTGTAGAGGTGGGATATGAGTCAGGAGTTCTGCAATGGACATACTACTTATAAAGATGCTGTAAGGTATCCCAGTAGAGATGTAGGAAGCTGAATATAGAAACAGGAGCTTAGGAAAGACAGTATGTCTTTAGTTAAGTTTGATATTATCAGTATTTGGATTACATTTATAGCTATGGGATAGGATGAAATCACTTTGGGAGTTATAGACAATGGCTGCAGAATTGGAAAACAATGCAATAACAATTTTAACTTAAAACTAGCCACAGTCCTACATATATCCATATACTTCTTTATCTCTACATAAAATAGAACTGGCACTCAGAATATGAACTCTTTATTTTGAGTGATAGCCTGTATTCAATGATCCAAATACATACTTGCTACTCTATGAGTAAGTTCTGATAAATTTTTAATTCCAAGACTGTGTCACTATGTGACTGTGTCACACAGGAAATGCAAATTAATTTATAGCTATATCATACACCAAGAACAATGGAGAGGAACCCAATTATAATTCAAGTCCTGAAAATGTTAACTTATGATGTAACCATGGACAATCATGTGACCTCTAATGGTACAACAACAGATTTTGTTCTGGACAACAACAGATTTTGACTGGATTGCTTTTAAGGTCTCTTTCAAGCTATAAAATCTTGATTACAATAATTTAAAAAATAGATATACAGGGGCACCTGGGTGGCTCAATGGGTTAAAGCCTCTGCCTTCGGCTCAGGTCATGATCCCAGGGTCCTGGGATTGAGCCCTGCATCGGGCTCTCTACTCAGCAGAGAGCCTGCTTCCCTTCCTCTCCCTCTCTGTCTGCCTCTCTGCCTGCTTGTGTTTTCTGTCCAATAAATAAAACCTTAAAAAAATATATACTATATTTAAAATAACATTGGATCCAAATGACACATATTTTATATATCATTATAAGTAATATAATTTATTATATAATAACCAAATAAAAATTATATCTGGGCTGCCTGTTAAATTCACCACTGTTATGTTCTAGTTTTGGCTAAAATGGACTAAGCACATTCAATTTTATCTTTTCCACACAGTACAAGTTAAAACCCTTCACATAAACATAAAGCCACTATGTGAGACTCCTGAAAAAAGCGAGCAGACACATCAAGGAAGGGGACCAAACTTGAAGAATGACCTTGATTAGTGGTGAGTGTTCTGGGGTTTTTTTCCCCTCTCTTATTTCCAGGCTTAGAATTACATATAGCTTGATCTCAGAAATGTACAGTGAGCATGGACAGAAAAAACTAAAGAATTTCCTGGCCAGAGCACAGGAAGGAGGACTCTGTAGAATGGAGAATCTTGAGGGAAATGCCTTCTTTCTTATTTTTCTCTTTTTGCTCCTCTGGATGTTACCTAAGACAACCCACAGTCACAGAGAGGGACTCGGTGGTGGCAGCTGAGCAAATAACCTATAATTCCAAGATAAAAACCCTTCCTGGGACCATAAGAACTAAAAATCACTATATGATTTAAAAAGTTTTTCTTTTTCCTTGACACTTAGTATCAGAAATGGACTCAGCTGAAGGAAATGTGCGACAATATAGGGAGGCCACAACCCTGGCTTTCTCATCAGAGTACCTGCTCTGTCCCCAGCCCCTCCACCCTGCCCAAAAAGAGGCCCTTCAGAATCACAAAGTATGGAAGAAATCATGGAATGGAAGAAAATGGAGAGGGGCACTCTAAATTTGTATATGAAATCCCAAGTTCACCCTTCAATGGCACACATTAGGAAAGATAGCACAGGAGAGGCTTGAGGACTAAACTATGGTGCAAACCTCCAGTCAGTTCCCAGACTTGACCATGTCTGTTTACAGTGAAAGAAATCAGAGTAATACTGCAAAGGCTTTGAGAACCAAACTGACACTGGAATCACATATACAAAAGGTAGACAGGGATTGTAAAATGAGCTTAACTGAGCTGCCTACTAACATAAATAACAAAAATCGACACGCTTTAGAGTATTCTTAATATGACCCAGAAGCTCATTAATTTCAAAATATCCAGCTAAAATTATTGGAGATACAAAGAACCAGAAATATCTCAAAGAATCTCAAAAAAACAAGACATGCCAACCTCAAGATTACTGAGATGGAACGATTAAAGACTTTAAACCAGCTACTATAACCACACTCCATGACACAGGGCAAACAGACCTGAGAAGAATAGAAAAACAAGTTTTCAGCAGAGAGTTATCAGTTTAAAAAGAACCAAAAGGAAGTTAGTTGTAGGGCTGGAAAATATAACTGAAACAACAAATCCAGTGCATGGGCAGGTGAATCAAGAAATGAAAAATAAGGAAAGAGTCCGTGAATCTGACACATCAATAGAAATTATCCAATCTAAACAACAGATAAGAAATAATTTCTAAGGAAAAAAATCAGAGACTCAAGTCCCTGGGAAACAATATCAAAAATATTCTTATTATGGGAGGGACGCCTGGCTGGCTCAGTTGGTTAAGCGGCTGCCTTCGGCTCAGGTCATGATCCTAGCGTCCTGGGATCGAGTCCCACATCGGGCTCCTTGCTCGGCAGGGAGCCTGCTTCTCCCTCTGCCTCTGCCTCTGCCTGCCACTCTGTCTGCCTGTGCTCATTCTCTCTCTGACAAATAAATAAATAAAATTTAAAAAAAAATTCTTATTATGGGAGCTCCAGAAAGAGATGAAAAGAGACTGATGCAGAACGAATACTTGAAGAAGAGCTAAAAACTCCCCAAATTTGATAAAAATCGTAAATTTGATTCAAGAAGCTAAGTAAACCTGAATCAAGATAAACTCAGAGAAAGCTATAACTAGACATACCAGAATCGAACCACTAAAAATCCAAATTTTTAAAGGAGCTAGATTATAATGACACATCACATATAGGGAAAGAACAATTGAAATTTTCATCAGAGGTAGCACAGGGCAGAGACAGAACATTTTCTAAGCCCTGAAAGAAAATAGTATCAACCTAAAATTCTAGATCCAGTAAAAATAACCTTCACGAACAAAAGCAAAACACACGTATTCTTGTTAGGATAAACTAAGAGCAAGCACTAAAAAACTAAACATAGAGATAAAACAGAATGCTGAAACAGAAAAGAGGGGTGGAAACAAACAAACAAACAAAAAACCCAAAGGCGTCAATCAGAAAACAAGAAAATAAGACCTAAAAACAAAAAAACAAATTAAACCTAAGACCCAACTATATGCCTGGATCCCATATTTTTAAAAGAAACCCACTTTAAATACAATTAGGTAAAGAGAATGGGAAAAGATATTTGATAAAAGCATTTATCAAAAAATAGCTGGAGTAGCTATGTTAATATCAGACAAAGTAGACTTCTCAGAACAAGGAAAATTACCATGGCATTCCATAATGATAAAAAGAATCAATTCTTCAAGAAGACATAACAACTGTAAATGTGTATGTACCTAAGGACAAAACTTCAAAACACATGAAAAAACTGATGAACTGAGAGGCAACACAGACAAATCCATAACTGTACTTTCAAGACCTTTCTAAGTAACGGAACAAGGAGACAAAACATCAAGAATATCAGAAAACCTGAACATTAATCAAAAAACTTTCCATAATTAACATTTATAGAACATTCCATCCAACATTGTAATATTCTCTTCAAGTGGATATGCAACATTCACAGAGAAACTATATTAAGGTTAAAAAAAAAACTTTCAAAATTGAAATCATACAAAAGCATGCTCTCTTGTAATGGAATTAAACAAAAAAAGTCAACAACAGAAAGCTATCTGGAAAATTAACATATATCTGCGAGCTAAGAAAGACACTTTTATTTTATTTTATTTTTTTAAATTTTATTTGTTTGACACAGAGAGAGAGATGACAAGCAGACAGAGAGGCAGGCAGAGAAAGAGGGGGAAGCAGGCTCCCCACGGAGCAGAGAGCCCGATACAGGGCTCGATCCCAGGACCCTGAGATCATGACCCGAGCTGAAGGCAGAGGCTCAACCCACTGAGCCATCCAGGCGCCCCAAGAAAGACACTTTTAAATAGTCCCTAGGTCAGAAAATAAGGTCAAGAAAAATAAGAAACACTTTATTTATTATTTTTTTAAAATAAGAAATATTTTAAATAAAATAAAACACACCAAAATTTATGGGATGCAGTCAGTGTAATGCTTCAAGAGAAATTTATAGCAGTAAACGTTTTCTTAGAAAAGGTCTCAAATCCCCCATTGATACAAATGTAGTAATCCAAAGGGGCACGTGCACCCCAATGTTTATAGCAGCAATGTCCACAATAGCCAAACTACGGAAAGAGCCCAGATGTCCATCAACAGATGAATCGATAAAGAAGATGTGGTACACACACACACACGAATAGTAGGCAGCCATCAAAAAATGAAATCTTGCCATTTGCATCAACGTCGATGGAATTAGAGGGTATTATGCTAAAGGAAATAAGTCACTGAGAGAAAGATAATTATCATATGATCTCACTGATATGTGGAATTTGAGAAACAAAGCAGATGATCATAGGGGAAGAGAGGAAAAAATGAAACAGATGAAACCAGAGAGGGAGACAAACCGTAAGAGACTCTTAATCTCAGGAAACAAAGTGAGGGTTGCTGGACTGGAGGAGGGTGGAGGGATGGAGTGTCTGGGACACTGGGGAGGGTATGTGTTGTGATGAGCACTGTGTATTGTGTAAGACTGATGAATCATACACCTGTAACCCTGAAACAAATAATACATTATGTCAATAAAAATAAATAATTTTTTTTTAAAAAAGGTCTCAGGGTGCCTGGGTGCAGTTGTTAAGCGTCTGCCTTCAGCTCGGGTCATCATCCCAGGGTCCTGGGATGGAGCCCTGCATCAGGTTTCCTGTCCAACAGGAAACCTGTTTCTCCCTCTCCCACTTCCCCTGCTTGTATTCCCCCTCTTGCTGTCTCTCTGTGTCAAATGAACAAATAAAATCTTTTAAAAAATAAAAAATAGGGATGCCTGGGTGGCTCAGTTGGTTAAGCGGCTGCCTTCGGCTCAGGTCATGATCCCAGCATCTTGGGATCAAGTCCCACATCGGGCTCCTTGCTCGGCAGGAGCCTGCTTCTCCCTCTGCCTGCCGCTCTGTCTGCCTGTGCTCGCTCACTCTCTCCCTCTGACAAATAAATAAATAAATAATCTATAAAAAATAAAAAATAAATAAAAAACAAAAGAAGGAAGGTCTTAAATCAATAATCTAAGCTTTTTTCCTTAACAAATGAGAGAAAGAACAAACTAGATGAGAGCCAGCAGAAAGACAGAAATAATAAAGAGAATGGGGCGCCAGGGTAGCTCAGTGGGTTAAAGCCTCTGCCTTCAGCTCAGGTCATGATCTCAGGGTCCTGGGATAGAGCCAGCCCCACATCGGGCTCTCTGCTCAACGGGGAGCCTGCTTCCCCTGCCTGCCTCTCTGCCTCCTTGTGATCTCTGTCAAATAAATAAATAAAATCTTAAAAAAAAAAAAAAAGTAAAGAGAATACATCAGTAAAATTGAAAATAGAGAGTAAAACAATGAAAAGTTCACTTTTTCAAAGTGTCAGTAAAATTGACATTGTAACCAGAATAACCAAGAAACAAAAAAAGACAAATTACCATAATAACAGAGAGGATTCAAGAGACCCCAAACATTAAAAATATAAGATTAGTATATAAATAATTCTATGCCCATAAAGTAGATAATTTAAATAAGCCAATTCCCTGAAAGACACAAACTACTAAAACTCACTAAAAGAAAATGGATAACCCCGATAGTCATATATCTGCCTAAAAAAATTAAACTTATTTAAAACAATCTGACAGAGAACTTTACAATGAGATGGCTTCACTAGACAATACTATCAAACATTTAAAAGGGGGAGAGTATCAATTCTAAACAATCTACTCCCCACAATAAAAGAGGTGTGAAAACTTCTAACTTATTTTTAAGGTCAGTATTATCCTGATACCAAAAGATAGTAAAAGATAAAAGAAACATAGAACAATATTATGCACACAGATGAAAAAGCCTCAACAAAATATGAGCAAACAGAGTCCAACAATACATAAAAAAGGAGTAATATATCACGACAAAGCAGTTTGTCCTGAATGACTGGTTCAACATTTCAAAAATCAATGTAACACAATGTAATATTAACCTATTAAGAAAAAAACAGATGACTATATAAATAGATGCCAAAAAACCCCAAAAACCTGACAAAATTAAACACCATTCAGGATAAGCATTTTCAAGAAACAAGTATAAGAAAATTTTCTCAACTTCATGAAGTACATCTACAAAACCCTTACAAGCTAACATCATGTTAATGGTGGAGGACTGAACACTTTCCCTTTAAGACTGGGAACAAAGCAGTCTACTTTCGCTATTCCTATTCAACACTGTACTAGAATTCCTTGCCAGTGCAAAAAGTCAAGAAAAAGAAAAAAAAGGTATATAGGTTGGAAAAGAAGAAATTTAACTGTCTCTACTACCTACACAGAAAATTTCAGGGAGTTTATAAAACAAAACAAAAACAACTCCTAGAATTGAGTTTAGAAACGTTGCAGGATACAAGGTCAATAAACAAGAAACAAACATAAAAATTAATGGTATTTCTTGTATACTCACAACACAACTAAGAAGTTAAAAAACATATCATTTACATGCTTACTATATGCCTGGCACTGTTCTAAATACTTAACAAATACCGACTCATTTAATCCTCAAACAAATAAGCAAACAAAAACTACACCTCTGTAATGTAGGTATTTTCTGGAGCCATGCAATCTGGTTCTAGCTACTGCATTATTTGTCATAATGACAGGGATTTAAAAAATCCAACCCAAGGGTGAGTCCCAGAGACCTATAATTTTTAAGAAGTTCCACAAGGGTGCTGATACACACCAAAGGGTGAGAACCACTGGTTTGTGCTATAACTTAGATTCAATCATAATTTTTAATTCTTTAAATATAAAAAATTACAATCCTGAGAGAATATATCTGTTCCTGCTTCATAGACTACTCTTTCTCCAACTCTGCCAAGCTAACTTGAAAGTCTATTTAACCTTCAATTTTAGGCAATCTGTCAGTTCCCCAGGTAGGATTCCCCAACCTCTCAAGTTTGTGTTATTCTAGTTCTTCTGTTTGGCATTTATACAGTCCTTTAACTCCCTGTTAATCCTGTCAGTACTAAAGATTTGACTAAATTCCATAGAGGGCATTTGTCTGGTTCACTACTGTATTGTCAATATCTAGTACAATTCTTGGCATCCAACAGACACATAATCAATATGTATTAAATCAATGAACTTTGTATTTTTATAAGCAATTAAAGAAAGCATAGATCCATTTGTTAAATAATGTGTATTTGTGCCCTTGGTCTTATGAAGTATAGTAGTAACTAAATTTCCTAACAACTTATATATTAGACTGGTTAAGAAAATGTTTACCTGGAAGTTTAAGCTTTCTACAACAAGAATTACAGTGATGTTTTGCTCTGAAGTTTTTTATTGCATCTTCACCTAGATTTGCTGGGCCAAAAACCATATCACAGGATCTGCGGAATTGGTAGGTTTAAAAAAAAAAAAAAGGCAGTTGATGCAAACAAATGTAGAATTTGAAATTATAAAATATCTTAATGAAATTAAAATTTATTACCTCTTTTCTTCTGCTTTAATCACAGATGGATCAGTCAAATTTTCACCCACACCTTGATATGTATATATATAAAAAGAAAATTTATATGATTGATATAAACACTGACATTTGCAAAATGAAAAGTCATGAGATTTTACAGCATCAAACATATACGATGTTAAACTATTCAAGACTGTAGTTTTTCTCTCTTGTTATTTCATAACCTGACTTATGACCTTAACATTGCACCAAAGACAAATAGCTCCTACACCAGGAATACAGTTAATTGTCAGAGCTGGTCAATGACACTTGCTTGTGATGCAAATAGGGACAAAGTTGCAAATAAACATCTACTTATGTAAAAACAAAAGGTCTACATGATCTCCCCCACCTTTTCTTAAGATTTAATTTGAGAGAGAGAGAGCAAGCAAATGCAAGCAGAGGGAGGGGGAGAGGGAGAGAATCCTCAGGCAGACTCCCCACTGAGCCCAGAGCTGGATGCAGGGCTTGATCTCATGACCTGAGCTGAAATCAAGACTCGGATTCTTAACCAACTGAGTCACCCAGATTCCCCATCCCTTTTTTCAACTTAGTTAGCAAAGGACAATTAGGTAATTTATAGGCCATTTTAAAAGTGTTTTGGATATTTAAAACTCATACACATGAATATATCTTCTTGCAAAAGATTCAGGTTACATGAAGAATAAGATTGCAAACATCTTCCTTTACCTTCATCCTTTCCCAGAGGTATTAAAAGTGTAGTTAAATATTTTCAGTTTCTCTTATCTATTTATTCACATAAATAAAAACTACATACTGACCCACTACTTATCAGATTGGCAAAGATTAAGAATATTCAATACTGGAGGGGCACCTGGGTAGTGAGTGCAGTCAGTTAAGCATCTAGCTCTTGGTTTTAGCTCAGGTCCTGATCTCAGAACTGTGAGATCGAGCCCCCAGCCCCTGCTGGCTCCGTGCTTAGTGCAGAGTCTGCTTGACTCTCTCCTCCTCCCACTACCCTTCCTCTCAGTTCACGCTCTCTCTCAAATTAAATAAATAAATAAATCCTTAAAAAAAAAAAAAAAAAAAAGAGAAGTCTGTGGAGAAACGGGCACTCACATACAGTCTTACATATGAATTCCAGTGCTCTTACCCTTTTAGAAAAGTAACTCAGCAGCAGCTATTAAAATTGCACTCATCTAGGGGCGCCTGGATGGGTCAGTTAGTTAGCCGTCTGCTTTTGGCTCAAGTCATGATCTCAGGCTCCTGGGACTGAATCCTGTATCAGGCTCCCTGTTCAGCACAGAGTCTGCTTCTCCCTCTGCCCTAGCCCCCTGCTTGTGCTCTCTCTCTCTCAAAAATAAATAAAATGTTTTTTAAAAATTGCACTCAACTCTTCTTACTAAGCCAATTCAAGAATCTACGTTATGGAAATAAAAGTAGTAGTCCATGAGTATGCTTGTTGCAGCATTATTTGTAGTAGCAAAAAAACAAAAAAAGAGTTCATCATGTCACTCCTCCATATTGTAAGTTATGCAAATATTAAAAGGAATAACTCAGATTTATCAGTAATGACCCAAAGGATGCCCATGATATACTGTTAGGAAAAAAAACAAGTGAAATACACACACACACACACACACACACACACACACACAGCATCATCCCAGTTGGAGGAAAATCACAACACAAAACAAAATGATTTAAATAAGGAAGAAAGGGGTGCCTAAGTAGCTCAGTCAGAAGTGTCCAACTCTTGATTTCAGCTCAGGTCATGATCTCAGGGTCGTGAGATTGAGCCCTGAATTGGGCTCCACACTATGGAGCCTGCTGAAGATCCCTTCTCTCCCTCTGCCCCTTCCCACTTGCGCTCTCTCTTAAGAAAAAGACCAAAAAAAGTAAGGGAAAGAAAGCCTCTGTGTATTCATCTTCATAGAGGTAGAGAAAACAGTAAAGATGGGAAACTGTTCCTTATGTATTTCTATATTGCTTAACTTGTCTGTAGTAACTGTGTCAAATATTCCTAAGAAAAATGGCTCCAGGAACATATTAATGATGTAAAGAACATCACAACTACTTTGCTTATTGAAAAGAACTTCCATCTTTTTATTTATTCAAAGTAAGCTCTACTCTCAACATGGGGCTTGAACTTATGATGCTGAGATCAAGAGTTGCCAAGTCCTAGGGTGCCTGGGTGGCTAAGCTGGTTAAGTGTCTGTCTTCAGTTCAGGTCATGATCTTGGGGGTCTGGGATGGAGCTCTGTGTTAGGCTCCCTGCTCAGCAGGGAGTCTGCTTCCCTTGCCTTCTGCCCCTTCCCCGCTTGTACACACACTCTCTTTCAAATTAATAAATAAAATCTTTAAAAAAAGAAGAAAAAAAAGAGTTCCAAGTCCTGGGTTATTACCCAGCCTGGCGCACTAACTCTCATCTTTCAAATTAACTGTTCAGACAAAATCATTTGGCTTTACCTCCTATGCATGTCTGAAGATAACTAAATGATACTTATTTAAGAATAAACTTTAAGATCCTTTTTACTTAACTGGATTGACCCATCTAATAATATATACCAGTTGTTACTATATATACTACTAAATCATTTATATAAAATGGTGAACTACTAAAAAAGATAGTTATTTTTACACAGATTTTCTTTCTTGAGCTTGAATCAATGCCATTTGCTTTTCAGCACAATCCTTGATATTTGTGACTATGTCTATAATAAAAAAGTCATCAAGTGATAAACATTCTAAATAATCATCTCTGTGATTTTGAAATCTGGTCTGTGTTGACATTTTAAATTAAGGCTGCTCTTTAAGGAAAAACAAATTATGGAAGCTATCATGTGAAAGTACCACTCAGGCAGAGTTGGCAAATTACTAAAAAAAATTTTACTTTCCTTTGACCCTGTTGTGAAGCTTCAGACATACTGTAAGCAAATTTGCCCTCTCCAAGGCACAATTTCCATTTTCCCCCTTTTACCTGTATGAGAGTCTGTCTGCAAAAACAGGTATGACCAGTTTTTCCTTCTTTGTATACATGCTACTTTACTCACGAAGTAGTATTTACTCAGAAGCCATTCACCACCTCTTGAGTCTGAGCTATCCTTATCACCTGGACTGTAAAATGCAGAGGAAGAGATCTGCGCCAGTTATGGACCTAATCCTAAGAGTTACTGCCTTCTCTCTGGAGGAAGCTAGCTGCTCTGTAAAAGTCTAACTACCTGAAACTACCATGCTATAAAGAAAGTCCCCAGTTAAATAGCCATGTGGAGAGATCACATGGTGGAGAACTGAGGGATTCAGATGTCAATGAACAGAAACCGCAGATATTTGACTCCAGCAAGCTGTCCATGCTTACGCTCTAATCATTCAAACCCTCTGAGAAGACAGCAGAGATGAGCCATCCTCACTATGTCCCATCCAAATTCCTGAACCAAAGAACTGTAAGCAAATAAAATGGTTGTTTTAATCCATTAAGTATTTAGGTAGTTTAAGTCACAATAATATGTAACATAAGCATCAGGAACAACTGAAATACTTGTTACTGTTTCAAAAAAGTCTTTATAATATTTTTTTAAAGATCTTATTTATTTGTTTCACAGACAGAGATCACAAGTAGGCAGAGAGGCAGGCAGGGAGAGAGAAGGAAGCAGGCTCCCCACTGAGCAGAGAGCCCAATGTGGGGCTCGATCCCAGGACCCTGAGACCATGACCTGAGCCGAAGGCAGAGGCTTTAACCCACTGAGCCACCCAGGCGCCCCTAATTTTAAAAGACTGAGGCTACAGGGGTGCCTGGGTGGCTCAGTGGGTTAAGCATCTACCTTCGGCTCAGATCATGATCCCAGGATCCTGGGATTGAGCCTTACACCAGGCTCTCTGCTCAGCAGGGGAGCCTATTTCCCCCTCTCCCTGCCACACCCCTTGCTTGTGTTCTCTGTCAAATAAATAAATAAGATCTTTAAAAAAAAAAAAAAAGACTGGGGTACATATACATCTAAGAGTAGAAAAGTGGGTTGCATTTGTTTTTGCTTATCAGAACATCTATATTACCTAAATAACAACTGAAATAACAAGATGCCACTATTTAGGGCCCTGATGGCAATATGCTATGGCTGTTACTTTTTAGTAATAGCTTCGTTACTGACCCATGGTTTTACCTATCTATAAGTCAGTGGATTTCTGTTTATCATTCATAACATATGACTAGGTGAGAATCTACTGTACAATTTCACTTTAGCAATACTTTAATAAATTTACCTTGTAAATCAAGTACTAGTAATTCCCCTCTTGTATATTCATAAGTCCAGTGGCTAAAGGCTAGCATGATCTCTTCCAGTGTATTAGTTGGAATAATCTCATCACCGTTATTATTGTTGTATTTTCTAAATTCTCCAGTCATACATTCTTCCACAGCAAACCACTCTCCTGCTGAATGGCAATACAGCAGGAAAACTTCAAGGAACCTTATGAAAAATAATTAAATAGATTAGAAATTAATAGTTTTATAATTAATAGTTAAATTTCTGGCTATTTAAGTACTTTTAATTTAATTTAAATAATTTAAATAGTTGAATTTTTAACTATATTTAACTATTTTAACTAACTATAACAGTTAATTGATAGTTAGATAAATTAGAACAAAATTATAATTGAGCTTTAAAATGGGTAAATAATTAACTATTCAGCATTAACAATGAAAGGTGAAAAGAATGCTACCCACATAAAACCAAAAGATGTTAAGAAAAATTTCAAGATTTACCTTGGAGAATATGGTATGGATTTGGGTTTCATCTGGTTGAAGGCAAATGTGAGCTTCTGTGCTGCTCTCTGTTGTTGAATTTCCTATAGAACAACAACAACACACAAAAAACACCTGTTGAACACTGAAACTAAGATCTTATTTGGTTTAACAAACTTTAGAAGTGAAAACATGAACCTCAAATAATGTTCCATGTTACGCATTCACTAGCACTTACTCTGAGACAGAGATGCAGAACTGTATCTTCTTTATAAATACTTGACCATGTGTTAACCACCTCAGGAAGAAAAGATTTGATAATATAAAGATGACCTGATTTGAGGATATCATGTTCTGACCAGGTACACTGTACTTTGACAGCTCTCCGTAAACCGCCTCCCATCTCCTCTTTACTTAGAAACTCTATTTTGGCACAGAGGCCAAGCTGTGACCAAGAAGACATGCTGTTATTCAGTATACTGGGTGAACTTTCTTCCAAGCGATATACTGTGACAGGCTCACCTGCAAGATGAATAGACACATTCTGAGGTCAAATTATGATACTCTCTTAAAATGACAAAGTAGACTAAAAATTAGCAGGTATCTTTTGTTAAGATTAAGTAAGGAACAGAAAGTGAACTGGACAAAGTTGTTTGTCATTTTATAAAGGAAGTTTAAGGGCAACAAATTCTCAGAAATCAAGAATCTACTAATAATCTCTAAAATTCTTGTGTATTTAGTAATGATAAGCATTTCTGAAATTATGAACATTTTTAAGAAAAACTTTTTAAGAAAGTAACTGTTCCACAAACCCTGTGATGTCAAATTATCTATGCTTTCTTTACTAGACAATGGATTAAGACCCTTTCTGAATTAGAATATACTATTACTTCTGGATAAGCCAGAAACAGAGAAATCTAAAAATTCTGATGATTCCTTCTTCTATTTAAAACATACTTGACTCTTGCTAATTAAAATTTATGTGTAATTGATACTTAATGTGAACCTTCCTTCTGTCACCACACATGTTCTATACAGTAGTTAGATATCCCATTATTAATAAAAGGTTTATTTTCCCCTTCACTTCTTTATTTTTAGGACTTACCTCTTGGAGGCACAGGAGTAAATGGAATGCTCTGGGATAATCTCATCAAATTATTTCTTTCCACAGCTGCACAAAAATGAGAGAAAAATAATGAAATCCCTAAAAGCTCAAAATATTGTTAAGATTTTGTTTTTTAATAGTACTGACCTGAGTAGTAGTAATTTGTATCCATAACTGGTTTAAATGGAGAAGCGAGACCTAAAATGGCAAATAAACAAATGAAACCCTTTTAAAAGTACTAATGTGGCATAAATTTTTGCTTATTTTCATATAATCATCCTAAGTTCCTTCATGCAAGCTCTTTTCTCAAAAACAGAAAAAAAAAAACAGTAAAATATATTCATCACGTGTTTGCTATATTACTCCTTTTTATTATGCCAGATTAGTCCTAACTGTGCACTGGGATACCTGAAAAGAAAAAAAGCACATGTATGACAGTCTCCTGTCATAAACTGTATTCTTCCTATACTTCCCTGGTCAAAAAGAAAAATATCTTTTAGTTTTCAAACTTTAGGAGGTGGGACCTGTAGCCAAGTAATCAATTTAAGTGGGCTGACCATAAGAAGATGAACTCTGGAATATGAGAATATGAAACATACCCCCAAAGCCCCTGCTCCATATTTAAATGTATTTGAGGACTTCACTTTTTAACTATAATACAGAGAATGGAGAATAAACTGAATCTGCTATGTGTTAAGTTTTTAGAATATAAATGAAAAAGAACATACTGTCTTGCAAGAGAAGGAAGTCAGTCAACAGTTTTAATACATGTAGTAGCTATAAAATATACACATTATATATATAATATATACATACATATGGACTATATCATATACATGTGTATATATGATGTATATATACTAATAAGACTTTAGAGGAGGGCTACCAAATGCCTCCTGCTTGAAAGAAGGTTGAAGACTGTCTCAGAAAAGAAAAGCACAAAACGAGTGTAGTTTGGAAGGCAGTGGTGTGGTCACGGCAACATCTGCAAAGGCATGGAATTGTTAAAGCGCATGCTATACTTGAGAAACTGCAAGTTGTTTAGTATAACTAGAACAGCAGTTTTCAATACTAATCTTATATATAAGTGTTTTATAAAATATAAATTTATAATAAATACAAATCAGAATCACCTGTGGGGCTTTTTCAATGTGCACCTGCCCACATATCCCTCCAAAATATTCTAATTCTGTAGTTATGTGTCAACATTAAGTGATTCTCCACAAGTACTTGGGTATGTAACCAAGACTACAAACTAATGAGTAAGAGTATGGGCATACCTATAGGAAGTAAAGCTACAGAATCAGGGAATACCTAATTGTTAGGAACCAAATATGCCATGTTAAGGAAGGAATGACAGTGGGGAAAATGTAAAGCAGAAGAGAATCAGTCTGGTAGCAGCATAGAAGACAGAATGCAAGGGAACCTGGCTGGTACAACTCTTAAAAACCTACAGTGATGGGTATTAAGGAGAGCACATACTGCATGGAGCACTGGGTGTTATACGTAAACAATGAATCAGGGAAACTACATCAAAAACTAATGATGTACTGTATGGTGACTAACATAACATAGTTAAAAAAAGGAAAAAAAAACCTACGTGGCACTATCTACTGAATGTGAACACATATATACCCTACAACGTATGAAGTCCATTCCCAGGTACATGCCCAACAGAAAATACATATGTTTACCAAACAACATGGACAAGAATGCTCACTATAGCACTATTCATAATAATCATATAGTGGAAGCTACTAAAATACCCGTCAAATAACAGAATGGATATACTCAGTATAGTCACACAAGGAAATACTATGTAGTAATGACAATGTACCAACCATCACTACACACAAAAATACTGATGAATCTCATAAACATGTGTTAGGAGGAAAAAGCCAGACCAAAAAAGTACACACTTTATGATTCCATACACACAGACAAAACTAATACACAGTGTTATTTAGGGGCAGAGGTTACAACGAGAAGAGGACATGAGGAGCTGTTTTGTGATCTGGGTGCTAATTACATGGATATACTCATCTAGTGAGAATTCACTGAGGTGGAGGCTTATCTCTACTTTTTTGTATGCATGCTATATACTTCAGTAAAAGGCTTAAAAAATGATGAAGGGGGTGAATGGAAAGCAGCAGCATGATGTATACTGGAAGATGGATTCTAGAGATATTTAAAAGGTTAATACAACAGGACTTGGTGAGTGTAAGCTCAAGGGGGTCAAGAATAACTCCTCCTCGGGTCTGACCCAATTGACTGAAAGAGTATCATTCACTAAAACAGGGACTACAAGGGAAAGTGCAGACTATGTCACAGGGATGAAGGGGGGTAGAGTGACAGTAAAGACATGGTAGCATTCACATGGAGAGTTCATGTATTTGTGAAGCTGCTAGAAGCAGCTAGAAGAAAAACTAGCTGAGGGAAGAAATTTTTACTACCTTGCCTCTTTCAAACATGAAGTCTAAAGTTTCTTGGCTAGAATGAGGTATCTGCTATAAAAGATCACATATATTCCTCATTTTTTCACATTAAATCTACCACATAAACTCACCATTTAATGTTCCTTCTTCAGTTGGCCTAAAGAAAACAAAAATTATAAGTTGTGACATAATTTTTGTTTTGGCTACCACAATTTTTTATTTTATAGTTATTATTATTTAATAGAATACTAATAAAGTAATTCTGAGATCCAGACTCACTTTTGTTTGAGTATATGCCATTTCCCTTAAGCCAATGTCAAATTCAAACACAGATATGAATATCAATATACACATACTTTATCAACAACTTGTACCTCCCAATTTATGCTTACATAAATATTATTAGTGGTTTGCTGCCAAACTGAAGGTTCTAGCACTAACAGAGTAAATTGCTCCATGACTTCTCTATTCATGGAGATTAATTCTGTACTATACCTTAAGAATGCCTGAAATAACTGCAAAATTCTAATACTTCAATAGAATTGGGGGTATAGCTCAGTGGTAGAGCATTTGACTGCATACTTCAATAGAATTGATGGGCAAAGAACTGAGAGAACAGTAAACAGCCAGATGGCATAGCTTAATTTATAATGTTGAAAAATTTTTTCCAATATTGAATATATTTAGTTATAACAACATATACGGATACCAAGTGGAGGTTCTATTAATTCCATGAATTCTAGTGCAAATTAGACAGGTATAATAGAAAGAAGAATGCAATAAGAATCAAACAAAATGGGTTAGACACTTAGCTTTCCCATCATACTGCTTTGGGGCCTTGCTCAGGACTAAAAAGACCAGATTCAGAAAGGTCCTCTGAAGTAGGGAACTTCTGCATCTCTTTCTAGTTCTTACCTTATCTGATCCTGATGTTTCCTATTGATTTTCACCTTCATATAAATATTTTAGCATACGAAGTATTTTTTTTTAAGATTTTATTTATTTATTTGACAGACAAGATCACAAGTAGGCAGAGAGGCAGGCAGAGAGAGTTCGGAAGCAGCCTCAATGCTGAGCAGAGAGCCCGATTCGGGGCTTGATACCAGGAACTGAGATCATGACCTGAGCCGAAGGCAGAGGCTTTAACCCACTGAGCCACCCAGGTGCTCCGCATATGAAGTATTTTGACCCCAACCTCATCCCCTTGCTAATGAACTATTCTTTTCTCAGGAACCAAAGAGTGCTAACCAACTCCACCTTTCTGGGTATTTCTATGGTTCAACATTCTTTGAGACGTTCTTTGTTACCTGCAGTTAACTTCAAGTATCTATTCTGCATTTACATCCTATGGTTTTGGTTATAAAAGACCATACACTCTGAAGAGATCTAACTATAGATTGGTCTTTTGAATGCCATACAAGCCCAGAATATCCAAAGAACCCGAATACTGCATATCCATGTGGCACTTGGTTTACTTTTTTCTCTATATATTCACATATATTTCTGGGAGACAGAAGAAAATAGGAAACACTGTGGAATATATTTCTTTCTCAGGTAGTCCATACATGAAAGTAACTCTACCATGCTTCCTGTATTAAATGGGCAACAAAACATGAGGACTTTTTTTTTTTTTAATGTTCTTTAGAATTCTATAAATACTAATTCTCAGGCTGGAAACACATAAATTATCTTTGATTCTTTATCTTTATGCTTAATCTGTACTAAAAATTTTTACTTTGCTGGGATGATTACCTACCAGATTGCCTTTTGTTTCTACTTTGGATTCTGGATTACCATGTCAGCTTTGTCATGGATCTCCCTATATGCAGACTTCCTAATGCATACTGTGTAATTACTACTCTAATTATCTTTCCAAAAACAGGTGATTTACTAAAAACAGGTAATTATCTTTTCAAAAAAAGGCTTGTTGATTATGATGGGCACGAAGTCAGCCAAGTGCAAAGCTAAAGTGTCAAAGTAGATCTTTGAATAAATTTATTCAATAGCAAGTTGGAAACAGGACTAAATAAAATCATAAATGTATCATTATAAGGAAGATTTTAGTAGGGTAGTAATTATAGGACAGCTATAACAGTGTAACTATACAAAATAATAACTAAAATGTATACATTAACTCATAAAAAATGAGTTTTCCCAATCTCTTCTATGTAGAGACAAAAGGCACTAAAATAAATAATCATCAGGAGCCTGGGTGGCTCAATTGGTTAAGCGTCTGCCTTCAGCTTAGGTCATGATCCCAGGGTCCTGGGATTGAGACCCACATTGGGCTCCCTGCTCAGCAGGGAGTCTGCTTCTCCCTCTGTCTTCCCCTTGGCTTGTGCTCTCTCTCTCGTTCTCCCTCTCAAATAAATTAAAATTTTTTAAAAAATAGTAATAAAATAAATCATCATCCATATACAAAGGAGTATTTTAAGAAATGGCACATAGAACAGAAAAAAGACAACATCCAATAACTATGATACTTTCAGGTTAATGATAAGAAAAGGCTTACTTACAGGTCTCTGTTTGATGGTCTATCTTGTAACCAATCCTTTAGTCAAAACAAACACAAAACAGAGGTTAAAGAAAAAAAATCTTTAGATGAAGCATAACTGTTTAACCTTGTTTTGTTTCCTATACTATGTTTTAAGAACAAAGGCTGAAAAATTAATGTGAAGTAAGGACTTTCATACAACTGAAGTAATAAAATAATAAATGGATATAACTGCCCTAAGGCCACTCCACAAGACAGAATAAAGAATTTCATGATTGTTATTTATTACAACATAATTATAGTCTGGCTAGTTTTTTTCTGATGACAATTTTATATTCTTAAATAACATGTGCCCACTGTCAAAACACAACAAAACCTAAAGAGTAAAATTAAAATCATGCACACTGTAAACAAATTATCAAAAACATATAGGCATATTTCACTGAAGCTCTTTTCTGTATAGGTGTCTACTGTTTTTATTCTGTAGATTTTTCATCCAATTTTAACTATATAATTAGCTAAAGTGTCAAAGTAGATCTTTGAATAAATTTATTCAACAGCAAGTTGGAAAAAGGACTAAATAAAATCATAATTGCATGTTCTGATCCAATTTAGTAATTATTTGGCTATACTTGATCTATGTTGTCATATCTCCCAATGAGTTCTTTTTTATTCTAGATTTTTTTTTCTAATTTTCCAGAACCTTTTGAGTAGTATCTTTTCTTTTTTCCATATTTGTAATACCTTCTCTTTTATGGTTTTCATCACTTTAATCATACTTGTCTTAAATCTGTAACCAATAATTCTACTATCTTAAGTTATTAGAGGCTCAATACTGTTTATGTACCTCGAACGCCGTAAGTTTGTAATTTGGCATTTTTCAAGTCATCTTCAATGGAACTTTATTTGTGCAAAACTGTGCTGCTTAGGTTCGCAGTGGGTCCTTCCAGAAAGGAGGAACTGCTACTGTGAAATTGTGTTCACTAACTCCCCTTCCTCATTGAAATAATTTTTTGATAACATGCTTTTCAGTAATATAATCTATCTCCTTATAGAAGAATGTAAGTTAACATGTTCTTGATGATCCAGAAAAATTTTGAGTAGTGGTTTCTATACCTGACTGACTAAAGGAGCAATTTTCTGCTTTTTCCCAAGCTATTTGTCTTACTTGCCAGAGTATGCTCTTAAAGAGTGTTTGTAAAATCAAGTATTACTTCAGTTGGCTGGGAATGACTTCATGTAATTAGTTCCAGTACAAACAAGAGATTCCTGCCTTTCTTTATTTTGCACAAACTTTTCTTTAAAATTTTCTAACTATTGCACAGACAGTAATCTGACACTGGCTGTACCAACATTTTTCTAGATATATTTCCTGAGGCAAGGGAAATAAAAGCAAAAATAAACTATTAGGGCTACATCAAAAAGTTTCTGCACAGCAAAGGAAACAATCAACAAAACTATAAAGCAACCTATGGAATGGGAAAATATATTTGCAAATGACATAACTGATAAAGGGTTAGCATCTAAAATATACATAGACATACAACTCAATAGCCCTAAAATAGATAATCCAATCAAAATGGGCAGAAGACATGAAAAGACATACAGATGGCCAACAGACACATTAAAAGATGCTCAACATCACTCATCAACTGGGAAATGCAAACCAAAACTATAATGAGGTATCACATAATATCTGTCAGCATGGCCAAAAATCAAAAACATTAAGAAACAAGTATTGGCGAAAATGTGAAGAAAAAAACTCTCTTGTACTTCTGGTGGGAATGCAAACTGACACAGACAGTTTGAAGGTTACTCAGAAAGCTAAAAACAGAACTATCCCGTGATGTAATAACTGCACTACTGGGTATTTAGCCAAAAATACAAAACACTAACTCAAAGGAATATATGCACTCCTATGTTTACTGTAGCATTATTTATACCACCCAAACAATGGAAGCTGCCCAGTGTCCAGTGATAGATGAATGGATAAAGAAGATATGGTATACATACAATGGAATATTATTTACTCATAAAAAATAAAACCCTGCCATTTGCAGCAACATGGATAGAGCTAGAGAGTATAACGCTAAGTGAAATAAGTTAGAGAAAGACACATTAATGATTACTCATATGTGGAATTAAGAAACAAAATAAATGAGCAAAGAAAAAAAACAAAAACAGAGATAGACAAACCAAGACTCTAATTATAGAGAATAATGGTTTGGGAAGAGGGAAGATGGGTGGGAGGATGGGATAAATAGAGGGTGGGGATTAAAGACTACATTTATCACGATGAAATACATAAAAGTATAAAAATAATAATACATACATATATACCTAAATACATATGTACTTTAAAATACACATTTATTTAATTGAAATGTACAAACCGGTAGTAAAGCTGCTTTGGAATCTACTTCATGAGTTTCTTCTGTAGATGGCCTTCTACTGCTACTTTCCACTTGAAGAAAAATTTAAAACGTTAAGATATAAAACTAAAATTTTTAAAAATATTAACTACCAAACACAAGTGTTTCTACACATTGTAATTTTCATTAAGATAATTTATCCTCTCCCCAACACTGCTGAAAAGGTAAGATCTGCATGAGGCCAGAGGTCTCTCGACTGGACATCAAAATTATCTTTTTGTAAAAAGGGAGTAAAAATGAGTATGAAGGAAAAGTCTTACTCTTCGTATTTCTATTTCTTGTATATCCTACCATGAATATTTTGTGTGTGTGCACACCTGCCATTTTTTAAACCATAAATGGCAAGATGATATTTATTATATATTTAGGGTTTTTTTCTTGTTGAAGCTTGGAGATCTTTCCATTATCAGTACACAGAATATTTCTCTATTCTATTTTGAACTTGAACTTCATACTATGGTATGAAGTATAAAGTACCCATACTATGAGTACACAATAATAGTACAGAATAATAACCAAACTCCTATTGATGGACATTTGGTATGATTTCAATCTCCTGCCATTACAACACTGCAATTAATAATCTTATATATACATCATTTTACAGTAATGGAAAAAAATACCTCATCTTTCCTCCTGTGATTTAAGATGCCATCTTTATCATATCTTGGTTTTTTTATCCTAAATAAACTTTAGAATTAAGCCTATTTTAAAAAGTCAGGATGTTAAATTCTAAAGTAACTTAGAATTCACAACTTTATGATAAAGTAAAGAAAAACTTCAGAATGAATGGTGATGGAGAAACTTAGAACAAAACCTGTATTCCAAATGTAGAGGGGGGAAAAGGTCAGACTGAAGTACATTAAAAGAGTCTGGGCAAAACTTTTTTAAGATAATGAAACTGACAGATATATTATGTATCTAAGTATCTTGTAGAAATGTAGCTAAACAGCAGAGAATCTAGTGCTGATCTAGCCAAAATTACAACAGGACTATATTGGTGGGAAAGAGTAAACATGTATGTGTATATGTGCACATGTGTGTGTGTATGTTTGGGGAACACAGAGAGGAAAGGAAGAGTTCTATCCTTGCCTTCTTTAATGGGAGGTCAATAGTTATTGTCTAAAACTGATATATGAGGATGCAAAATTAGAAGCATGCTAACTCTAGAAATAATATCCATGTTACTGAAAATGAGTTTTATTTCTTCCCTCCTAACCCTTCTACCATACTTTTTACTTTTTTCTTCAGCTACAATGTTAAATAGAAATGATAAAAGCCAGAATCCCTGCCTTGATTCCCCACCTGGCTTTCAATATATCATTATGAAATATGGTATGATAACTTTTTATAGATACCCTTTATTCATATTAAGGAAACTTCATTCTAACTTTGCTAGTTTTAATAATGAATGGATACAGAATTTCATCAAATGCCTTTTTATAGCTACTAAAACAAATGATTTTTCTCCTCTGTTACTATCATGAGTCAATTATACATACACACACAAATAAAGTTATTTTAAAGTGAGATAAAATATATACATATATATGTATATGTGTGTCTGTGTATACTTTTTTTAAGTGAGTTCCACACCCAACATGGGGCTTGAACTCACAACCCCAAGATCAAGAGTCATATGCTCTACTGACTGAGCCAGCCAGGTACCCCTTGTCAATTTTATTTTTTAGGTTAATGTTAAACTAACTTGCACTCCTGGAATACATCCAAGCTGATACTGCCCTATACCAAAAGAGAATGAAAAGGGAAATGATGGTCAGGTGGACATGGTAGTGATGTTTTTCGTAAGGAACCTTATAAAGATTATATGCACATTAACGAGGTGATTAATAAATTTATATGCATATATAACTGACTCATAACAAAGTATGATATGAAAACATCCCCAGGCCTTTATATTACCCAGTGAAAAATTAAAGGTACAGAACAGCATATATGGTATGTTACTTTCTGTGTAAAAATGAGAGGAAGAAAAGACTTCTGCCATATAAGATGCGTAAGTGTGAAACTCTAGCGGATAAATAAAAATAAGTAGTTACATGTGAGGCTGAAATGAGGGGCTATTTCCAAACTGCTTGAATGTGTTTGTATTTCAATTCTGAAACAAATAAATGTATTAGCTATTTTTTAAAAGTTAAATTAGAAAAATATGTTGACTAAATGATTATATAGATTAAAACACAGATTCACTTGTAAAAGTTAAAATCAGCAGATTCGTAAAAATCAAGTCTTTATACATTTCATCTTTAGGTACTGAACAATTTGTTAAAAAAAAAAAAAAGATTATTAGGATTACGTATTTTACTCAAGCTTAAAGCAACAATGATGGACCAGAATCATCACTTTCTGACTCTTGCAACATTTACTCCTCAGGTGTGTGACATACATAAAATACATTTAAAGCTTAAATGAGCATGTTTGGTAATATAATTCATGTAGTCAAAAATTACCTTGTTCTGAATGAAGAGGAATAGAAGTTTTGCGACATTCAGTAAATCCACCATGAGAACTCACATGTTTCAAAGTGTTTCCAGAAGGAACATCATTCTGTATTGTATAAATACACAATTTAAAAACAATTAAACTGAATTTCAAATAATTGTTCTAAGTAGCAAAAGAGTCTCTGTATCTATTTAGTTCAATATGCTTTAATCTACCTGGACACCAAAGAGTAAATTACAGGTCACAGTTAATTTTCTTCAATGACAATCTAAAAAAACTGCATCAAAATGTCCTACTTGCTTATTGTTCATAAATCCATCTGAATGAATTGTTTTTCACAGTGATACAACTTTATAAAAAATTGGGGGAAAATATGAAAAACTGTAGGGAAAAGAATAAAACATTTATCAGCTCACCTAAAAAAACAAAAAGCTATTTTACACCAACATGGGCAGATTATAACAGTTTAGAGGGTGGAAGAGTGGTTTTTATGGGAAAGAAGGGGTGTTTTGGGTAGCTTTCTTATTGATTATATGAGTTGCTTATATAACAAAGATCTATTTGATCATTATTTGTCACATTTCAGTTTTTTTCCAGATCTGTTTTGACTTATCTATGATTTCTATTTTTTGGTACTTAAATCTCTTCACATCCTTCCTTTAATATTGTCAATTCCTTGAATGTTTAGAAAGTCCTCCTGATTTTACTGACTTAATTATTTCTATTTTCTTAAATGATTTGAGTTTTTGTGTTTAAAGTTAGAATTCATCTGAGCTTATGAAGTGATAGAAGAACACAAACAGGGACATCTGGGTGGCTCAGTCAGTTAAGCGGCTGCCTTTGGCTCAGGTCATGATCCCAGGGTCCTGGGATTGAGTCCCGCCATCAGGCTCCTGGCTCAGAGGAGAGTCTGCTTCTCCCTCTCCCTCTGCCTGCCACTCTACTTGTGCTCTCTCTCTGTCAAATAAATAAATAAAATCTTAAAAAAAAAACATAGACTTTTCCAAATTTCTACTCAATTATCCAGTTTGTATTTACTGACAAAGCATTTTCCTTCTCAACAATTTCTAATCCAATCCTTCCTATTAAATTCTTTTTTTTTTTTAAAAGATTATTTATTTATTTATTTGTTAGAGAGAGAGAGCGAGCGAGCACAGGCAGACAGAGTGGCAGGCAGAGGCAGAGGGAGAAGCAGGCTCGCTGCTGAGCAAGGAGCCCGATGTGGGACTCGATCCCAGGGCGCTGGGATCATGACCTGAGCCGAAGGCAGCTGCTTAACCAACTGAGCCACCCAGGCGTCCCCTTCCTATTAAATTCTTATTTGCAGGGTACCTGGGTGGCTCAATGGGTTAAGCCTCTGCCTTCCACTCAGGTCATGATCTCAGGGTCCTGGGATTGAGCCCCACATTGGGCTCTCTGCTCAGCGGGGAGCCTGCTTCCCCTGCCCCCTGCCTGCCTCTCTGCCTCCTTGTGATCTCTGTCAAATAAATAACTAAAATCTTTT